>JAJIZL010039819.1:0-32678 GCA_023969395.1 Amblyomma maculatum
AATGATTGGTACTAACACCATCGGAGCTTTCCACTTATCTTGCGCCTTTCCAACCCGCTGGCACGTGTCGCATGACCGTACAAAATTTTCCGTGTCCTTTAAACATCCAGGCCAATAGCATTCTTGCAACAGCCTCTGCTTTGTGTTCCTTATTCCAAGGTGACATGACCACGAGCTGCCATGGGAACGTCGCAGTAAGTCTTCGCGGTACTTTTGGGGAACGACTAATTGGTCTCGCTCTACTCCGCGCTTATCCTTGAATAAGCGATACAGCACTCCCTTTCTCATCTCGAAAGAAATATTCTTTGCTGTCTTAGTGGCGCGGTGGCGCTCACTTATCTCCTCTATCTTGGGATCATTGGCTTGCTCCATAGCTAAGTCCTCTCGGGTTCCACTTAAAAGTCTCGTGAGATTACTAGACACTGGCGGCAAGAGGTTACTCTCAAGAACGTCCTCATTCCGCGTCTCATCAAGCTCACTTTCAAGTTGACTTATCTGAGATGCCTCGCTCTCAAAGTTTTCTGACCTGCTATCTTCCGCGTCGACCACTGTTTTAACTGCCGTTTCCTCCACTGTGGATTTTTCTGGAATGAGCAGTGTAGCTAGTTCTCGTGCCTTTGAACGTGTTAAGGCTTGCACAACTCTGTCTCCGAAAAGGATGCCCCTCTTTCGCAGTAGCATGTCCGATTTGTTGGAAAACAAATACGGATAGCACTTAGGAAGCTTTTCTGAAACGGCAGCCTCGGTTGTTAACTCGCCGAAAGGGCGCTCAATGACCACGTTCGCGATTGGCAAGCACACACTCTGTTCCTCCACTACCTGGCGGATCCTGCACATTGTCCTGTATAGTCGGAAGACGACACATACGCCGGATGGACAACATCCATCGTTGCGGCCGAATCGCGCAGTACCTTGCAAGGCTTCCCGTTGACTACTAGGTCATGCAGGTAGGGTTCCGAAAGCTGCATATTTTCATCGCAGTCACTGCCATACGAGAATGCAATCCTTTCCGGCATTTGACGGCAATATGACCCTGCGCATTACACCTAAAGCATGTGAGGGGCTTCCTAGCCTCAAGCTTATTCTTTGTGTTTTGTGCGTTGATCACTTTCCCACTATTCTCACTGCCGTCCTTTCTAGGGAGTTTGCCTGAAGAAGCCTTCCTTTCTTCGTTTCCAACTCTAGCAAAGTGCCTTTCCTGACGGTTATTCACACTCAACTTGGGATTGCGGGGCCTATCCACTGCTGGGTTGCTGAATTGTCGGCGCGAAGCATACTTCTCAATGAGTTCGACAGCTTTAGTTGCCGACTTAATGTCGCCTCGGTCCTGTAACCAATTTCTTTCTTTTTCTGGGAGGCAGTTATAAAACTGCTCCAAAAGAATTCGCTCAACTACAGCGTCCCTATCACTGTAGGAATCTGTGCTCTTTAGCCACTCGCAAAATTGACTCTTAAATTGTACAGGAATTCAGGGTAACTCTCGTCCCTGGACTTAATAAACGCCTCGGTGCTAAGCCTATACTTTCTCAGAAGGCAAGCTTTGATCTTCTCGTAGTTGTCCGCGTCCTCCTTGCTTAGCCGCGCGACAACCTCCGCTGCCTCGCAGAGCAGAACCATCAATAATCTCAGAGACCAATTGTCTCGCTGGAAGGACAGTTTTTCGCAGGTTCGCTCAAAGTTAGCCAGATACAGACCGATATCCCCTGATATCACATATGGCTGCATGTACTTTGACATCTTGAAATCTGCCTCCTTGTTGAGAAGAGGTACCGCTAGCTGGGGACAATTGCCCGACCTCTTGCTCAACTCTAGTTCTAATTTCCGGAGCTCAATTTCTTGCTCCAGCCTTTTTGCTTCTCTCTCAGTTTCACGCCTCTTTTCCTCTTTTTCCCTCCCAAGTTCACGCTCACGCCTCTTTTTCTCTTTTTCCCGCTGTTTGTGCTGTCTGCGTTGCTCCTCCTTTTTTTGTCCGATGAGGTTCCATGCTTCACTGAGCTCCTCATCATCGGTTCCCAAACCAGTAATTGTCTTTAAAATCAAGGGTTTTCGTGCCAAACCACTTGTATCAATTCCCAATTCCTCACACAATAGCAACAGCTCCGGTTTCTGCAGCTTTTGTAGGTCCATGATCGCTCCGAGTGTCGGCTACTTCCAAAACAACTGTGCAAACTACCAAACCTAAGGCGTTTCAACACTCTTTACCAGATCTAAAATCTAACCCTGTTCTAGAACCTGGTCCACATCAGAAGAAAAGCCAAGCACTCACCCACACATGCGATCGATGTTCCGAGCTGCTCTCTTGTTGGCCGATTGTTGCTCCTGCTTGTTGCTTGAGATGCCACTTCCGATCACCAGATGTTGTGGCTTGAAGATTTTGATCCACCTCCCATCACCAGATGTTGTGGATTCAGATCCCGACGCTAGTCACCAGTTGTCGTGACGCTGGGGCTAAGTCGACCCGGCCTTCACTTGGTAGCGTGCAGAGACTCCGGGTTGATGAAGGATTGAATCTTCGAAGTTGGTAAAATATATAAAAGCAGGTTTAATGGCACTTTGAGAAAACTTATTTACATGAAATAAAAGGGTATATCAGCAAAATGGCAAGCATTAAGAGTTCACAGCGAGAAGCGTCTGAATGATCCGTTTACCCAGGGCTCAGAGCCTCATTTCGTGCTCTGCAACGTCCTTAAAACCCCCTATGCCCAGCCCCTATCTGAAGATGCTGACCAACCACTTCCAGGGCACGCCACTCAGATATCGGCATCCAATCGAACACATTACTCCACTGATGGTCTGATGCACTGACTGGTCCGGTATTGTTTCGTTGGGCGTGGTCACTTGTTGGCGGGTAGACATTGGGAACGGCAAGGAGGTATATTTCTCTTCTTCAGCAAAGATCCGATATGATGGTTCCGGCAAGTGGATTTCCTTCTCAGAAACCCAAGTGCACGTGCGCGCCACATACTGCTCCAAGCATTGTCCCTTTCCGACAATTGCAACTCTTTCCTGCGTTCCTGGGAAATCCTCTAATGGGCCGTATTCGTCATGCTCCTTGTCCTGTACGTCAGCGGACGTGTCACTCTGTCGTCTCCTTTGGACAATAGGCATTCCTCACTTAACAATAGCGCTTCTCGACGGGAAGGGTGAACAATTGAACAAAAGCACATCCGGCTATTTCTGACAGGGCGACGTTTCTTTGTATTTTTCTTGACGTTCCCTTGACAGGGCCAATTTGGCATTTCCAGAGTCTCGACAAAGCAAAGCAAGCTCACACAAAAAGATTCATGGAAACAGGCTCACTTAGAGAACTTGCACCAACAGCACATATCCACAGCACATATCCATGCCCACCGGCGAACAATAGTGCGCGCAAGTGCGGAACATGCACGGTCATAACACCGCCCAGATAGCTCATTCCGGAGAGTGGAGGCAGTACTCCTTCGCCTAGCCCAGATTGGTCAGCTTCTGTCACCCGCGAAGCTGCATCTCATAAACCCGCAGGTATACCCTTCTCCTCAGTGCCCGACATGCCCGGCCAGAGGCACGGCCGAACATCTCCTGTGGAGCTGCCCTGCTTTTGACGCAGTATGGGAGAGAGCACTCAAGTCCCTGGGCGGGCTTCGACCTGCAACCCTGCAGGCATGGGTCGATCCCCCATCGCACATCGGGCGATCAGACGCAACCCGGCTCTGGCGAACTTTTCTTTCTTACTTCAAGGAAGAATAAGGACCAGGCCCTTACTTCGCGGAGCCGACCTCGGGACGACCCTACCTCGAGGAAGAAGTGAACACCGGTCCCTCATCTCTATCCCATTCACCCCCACTCCCACCCATACCCTCACCCCCACCCTTAACCGCTCCCCCGCCACTACATCCATGAAGCAACTTAGTTCTGCCGCAAGGTAAACGCCTACCGTAAGCAGAAGTAAAAACGTAATAAATTAAAAAAAATACATTTCTCTTTTATTCTTTTTTATTCTTTTTTTGTGTGTTTGTACGTGCTCATTACGGTTGCCTGATCAAGTTTATTCTGTACTGGACCGTCTGCTCGCCCCGCGGCTATCGGTCCAAATATTCGTTATGTATTTCATTGCATACAAATAAAGATCACTTTGATTGATTGGTTGATTGATTGATTGATTAATTGATTGATAAACACCAAGATTAAACAACGAACGAACAGCAGTAAAATGAGTGCACGAAATGAAGCGAATATTGAGTATTGAAGCGAAAAGCTTCACTACGAGGGTCAGAGCCGAGCTTCGCGTATACCGCATGTCGTATGCCGTGATGTCACAGCCAAGGCCAGCTGTGAAGCTCCCTCGCCAAGCTCTACCGGGGTTGCCTAGCAACGCTCAAAAAATTATGAAAAAATTGTGCGACTACTCATTAAAAAAAAAATTCTCTCAATCCGGGAATCGCACCTCCGTAGCGCCGACTACCAGCCAAGCGCTGTACCACTTTTTTTATTTATTGCGAAGTGTACATAATGACAAAATACACAGTACAAATATTTACAAGGTTTGCAGGCCGCTTGCAGATCGCGAACAATGCAGTCTTTTTTTTATTCGATATTTATTGCCTCAGGGTATCAGTAGGTTATGAGATGAAGGATGAATAAATGATTAAATGAATGGAAAAAAGGTTGGCTGATTTTATGAAGTCCAGAAGTGAGCGGTGATGAGGTCCCTGCGTCCAATGACGTATGAGGCAGGATTGGTTGCTGAAAGACAAGCTATGCTCAGGTGCCGGATTCGTGTTGGCTTGAGTGCTGGGCAGTCCCACAGCAAGTGGTGGATGTCGGCCTCGACATCCTCGTTGTTACAGATCGGGCATCCTGGGCGAGGATATAAGTGTTGGAAGTATGACCACGTCCTAGTTACAGCTGGTGTAAGGGCAACACCGACCCGGATCCTCCTAAGCGCAACCTCCTCTGCACGGGTGAGACCGCCGGGAAGGGTTATCGTACACGGAGGGATAAGTGCACGTGTGCGGCGCCGGAGGTGCTCCTTTCTTGACAAAAGGAGGGTAGCGTCGTCGACTTCGAGAAGCCGTGGAATTGATGCGTCTTGGTTCACGAGGCGGGTTGCAAAATCAGCTTGACTTTGGGAAGGCAGCAGATCCCGTGGGACCCACTCAATGCGTATTGATTGTGGGATGCGGGCCGAAAGCTGGTGGATGTCCTGGCAAATTTTAGGGCAGCGGGTGACACGTCGGAGCAGACGTACTGCTTGAAGTACGTCAGTGCGGATGACAACGTGGGCTGTTGGGAGCATGGTTATAGAAGTCACGGAGCAGAGTGCCTCCTGAACTGCCACAAGCTCAGCGCAGAAAGATGTAAGTGGTTCCGAAAGCTGAAACGTAGTTGTCTGATTCAGGCTAGGTCTCCGTGGACAGTAGATTGCCGTTATGGCTTCACAGCCTTGAAGGCTTCCATCTACGTACACTACTATAGAATCTTGAAGCAGGTTAGTATCTTGCTCTTCAAATCTCTGGAGTAGCAACGATGCAGAGTTAGCAGACGTCGGTCTGCGGATGTCAGTTGGCTTGTTGTCTCCTAACTGTATAAATTTCCAGGGAGGGAGAGCTGGCGCAGGCGACTGAAGAATAATGTGTGACGTTGCATACGCCCTCAGTGCTTGAGTGGAATGTGACAAAGTGGCCTTGAGTCTGCGAGCATCACGGCGCTGCTGCACCAGTTCATCGATAGTATTGAGCTGCGCCTTCTCCTGTAACGCTACGACCGGTGTGATTCGTGGAAGGCATGATATGGTCCTCATAGCTTCTCGATTTACGGCTTCAAGGCGATCCCATTGTGCTCTTGTAAGATGCTGGAACTGGGCCTGATAAACAATACGGGGCTGCAGAACCGCCCTCACTAACTGGCGTGCAACAGACGAGCCAGCGCCACCCGTTTTAGGTGCAACCCGTTTTAGATGCAATTCTTCTTATTAAACTTATATTTTGAAGTGCTTGCTTTTTGCCTGAGAGAGCCAAGCAGTCGCTGATCCTGATTGGTGAATTGTTAAGCCCAGAATTTTCAGGCTCGAACTTTCTTGTATTGGGGTGCCTGATAGAGAGAGACGAATTGGATTTGAGGCAAGTTTACGGCATCCCCAGCGGTTGGCGACTGACGTGTATGAAGTTTTACACACAGAAAGTTGAAGGCCAATGGAGGTTGCGTAATCAGAGGTTACGTCTAATGCTGACTGAAGGGCGGCCTCTTGAGTGAGAAGATCGTGGTGAGTGCTCCATGCCGTGATATCATCTGCGTACTGCAAAAACTTGATTTCAGGGATATCATGTAAGCGCCACGCCAATGGGATGAAAGTAATATTGAACAACGTCGGAGACAATACTGATCCCTGGGGCACGCCTCGCAGTGAAACGAATGAACCAACAGTGTCACCGCTGAGGCGTATTGAAAATTTTCTTCCGTCCAAAAATGATGCGACAGAAGTGCGTACTCTCGGAGGGAGATGAAGCATGTCAATGGCATTGAGGATTGCAGCATGACTGGTGTTGTCATATGCATTTTCAACATCCATTGCTAATATGGTATGTACATTGCGGCTGCAGGTAGATGACAGAACTGCTGATGCCAAGACAGCCAACCCGTAGTCTTTTCATTGGCGCAAGATGTCTAAACACCACCACTATAGTGATCTAGAATATCATCTAGTGGCGCGAACGGAGGCGCGCGCCAGCGGAACGGCTGAAGCAAAACGCCTCTCCTACTGCAAGGGGCGCTGCCGTACCTCTTACTTGCAACGCACCCCTTCCTCTGTGCTGCTGAGGACAGTCGAAACGGCTCTCGAACCACGTGCTCCGGATGGTCAACCTGCGTTTCGGTGTGGCTAACGAGGACGCGGCTTGCGGACGCGATCTGCGAACAGAAATCTGTGAAGATAATGAAGTAATGCTATCGCTATAATACATCGCGTCTTGCGAGCTGTTGGTCTGATTGTAGTGTCATGTAGCCCCTTCTTTGTAGCAGACAACACAGAACGACGCAATTTATCATCGCTGCTGAACTGCTCAGAAAACCAAGGTAAGAAGAAAACTGCTTAGATAATTACACTGGAGCTAGGTAAAGCCAGCGGCATGCAGCATTATTTACTAAAGAGGCATAAATGCAGCACAACGGGACAACGGCAAGAAGGTGGTGGTGGTGAAAACGTTTATTGCATGTTTGGAGGTTTGACGCAGAGCTTTAAGGGCTTCGGCCTTACAATACTGGGTGGAGACCCTAGTCAGGGACCCCATTCTCTCCCCGCTGCTTTTTAACATTGCCATGATGCGTCTGCCGGCCCAGCTGGCTGAGGTCGAAGGCGTGCAGCACGTGCTCTACGCCGACGACATCACCCTATGGGCAACGCAGGGCAGTGCGGGCGACATTGAAACCTGCCTGCAAACAGCGGCGAGCATAGTGGGACGCTATGCCGGCGCTGTGGTCTTCATTGTTCCCCCCAGAAACTATAGTTTGTGCATCTCCGCCCCTCTCTGAGATGTAGTATACAAATCTCGCTCTCGCTTGCGAGCGGTCCAATTCATGAATCAAAAGAGATCAGAGTACTCGGTCACTTCATCCATCACCAAAGATGCCCTGACACAACACTAGCCAAGCTCCGCCAGGTGAGGGACCAGGTGAGCCGTATGGTGCGCCGGGTGTCTAGCAAACGCGCGGGGTTGCGAAGTAAGGATGCCTTGTGGCTGGCAAACGCATTCGTAAACAGTCGAATCTTGTATTCGACTAATTACCTCCACTTGCGGAAGCACGAGGAGGATACCCTCGAGGTGATCCTCCGCAAAATCATGAAACGTACTGCAAGGAGAAACACGCACAAGTGTCAGAATCAGCAGCAATGCCGCCGTAGAAGAAATAGCAGTTGCGCCACTCGTGGCTTCTACGCCAAGGAGCCTGCCTGCGCCTCTCCGTTCGCGTCACTAGGACAATATTCTAGTTCACTATAACCACTAATGTGCCACACCCCGGATCGTCAAACGGTCTTCATAATTCCGCTAGTCTACCGTTAGGATGACTGCGGTATTACGCGCGTGACAGATACTGCGATTGACGCGCAATTTTAAAGTTCAGTTCAGTTCAGTCGTTCAGTCATTTCCTACTCTTCGTGACCCTATGCACCATATCACGCCAGGCTTTCCGGTTTCTCATTATCGTCCTAACATCACATAACTTCATCTGCAGCGCCTCGAGGATGCCATCTAACTATCGTGTTTGTTACCTACCCCTTCTCCGGTGACCCTCAACCTTTCCCAACATCAAATCTTTATCTAGCGACTCCTCCCTTCTCATCAGATGACCAAAGTAGCTGAGCTTGAACTTCAGAATTTGACTCTCCAATGAGCAGTCACGATTTATGGTCGACAATCTCGACTGATTTGATCTTCTGGGAGTCCAAGGAACTCTCAAGAGTCTCCGCCAGCACCCCAATTCAAACACGTCCATTCTTCGGCGGCCAGTCTTCATCACACTCTCACTCTCGCATTCATACATCACAACTGGAAAGGCCGTAGCACGAGTTATACAGAGTCAGCAGTCTTGATTGGCAGACTAATGTATCTGCCCTTTACTAGGCGGTCAAGGCTAGCCATGGCTCTCTTTTACAGAAGCAGGCGTCTCCTAATTCCATGGCTGTAGTCTCCTTCCGGGGTAATCTTGGAGCCCTAGAAGAGAAAATCCGTCACAACTTCCACTTCTTGTCCATTGATGCTCCAGGACATGATAAGGCAAGATGCCATGATCTTTTTTTTTAATGTTCAGTTTAAGCTCAAACTTCTCACTCTCCTCTTATATGCGCATCAGCAGTCTCTTGAGTTCTACATCACTTTCTGCCATAAAAGTGGTATCATCCGCATATCTAAGGTTGTTGATACGTTTTCCAGCAATCTTCACTCCAGCTGAAGACTCGTCTAGACCGGCCTTTCTTATGATGCACTCAGCATATAGGTTAAATAGGCAGGGCGACAGTATGCTGCCTTGTCTCACCCCTTTCTCAATCGGAAACTAATCAGTAAGACCATGCCCAGTTCTGACTGTGGCCTCTTGCCCTTCATACAGGTTCCTGAGGAGGCAGATGAGGTTGCTTTTTTCATGATACACCGAAGGTTGGCAATCTGGTCTCTAGTTCCTCTGCCCTTGCGAAACCCAGCTTGCACGTCCGGAAGCTCCCGATCCATATACTGCTTCAGCCTATCTTAGAGGATTTTTAACATCACCTTGATAGCACGCGAAATAAGCGCGATCGTACGGTAGTTGGAACAATCTTTGGCGCTGCCTTTCTTTGGAATGAGGATGTAAACAGACCTCCTCCAATCCTGTGGCCACTGCAGGGTTGTCCAAATTTGCTGATATAATGTATACAGAACGTTAACAGCATCATGGTTGAGGTTTTGAAGTAACTGGAATGCCATCAATTCCGCTAGCTTTTTTTCTGAGCAAGGTTGGCTAAGACCCTTTCAACCTCACTCTTCAGGATGCGCGGCTTGAGATCAATTATCAAAACCGTCTTATGTTGGGTTTGCACATTCGGGTCCTTTATGTAAAGTTCTTCTGTGTATTCCTGCCACCTCTTTTTTATCTCTGAGGCTTCAGTGAGGTCCCTGCCTCGTTTCTCCTTTATCACGCCCAGCTTAGCACAGAAGCTTCCTTTGATATCTTTGTTTGTCTTTCACAGAACTCTTCTGTTCCCCAATTGGCTGTTGTCCTCAACTGCTTGGCACTGTAGGTTCAGGAAGGCAATCTTAATAATCCTTGCTATTTTCTGAAAATCCGCGTTGAGAAACTTGTATCTTTCTCTTTCCCCCATAACTTTTACCATCCTCCTTTCCTCAGCTATTTGCAAAGCCTCTTCAGATAAGCAGTTCGCTTTCTTGCATTTCTTTTGCTTTGGAACTACCTTAGTAGCAACTTCTTGTATTATATCACGAACATCAGTCCGCATCTCTCAGGCTCTCTGTCTTCTAGATATAATGCTTGAAATCGATTCCTCACTTCCACAGCATATTCTGATGGAATTTGATCCAGATCATACCTGAAAGGTATGATCTGGATCAAATCTACGATTTGCTGATGACATTGCCTTGCTAAGCAACTCGGGGGATGAACTGCAAATAATGATTGATGACCTAGACAGAAAAAGTAGAAAGGTAGGCTTGAAAATCAGTATGCAGAAGACTAAGGATATGTTCAACAGCCTCGGGAAGGAACATCAGTTTACATTAGGTAGCGAAATACTGGAAGTAGTAGGCGAATATGTCTACTTAGGACAGGTAGTAACCCCAGATCCGGACCATGAAAAGGAAATAACAAGAAGAATAAGATTGGGATGGAGCGCATTGGCAAGCACTCACAGATTATGACTAGCAGCTTACCCGTATCGCTCAAGAGGAAAGTATACAACAGTTGCATCTTGCCTGTACTCACCTATGGGGCTGAAACGTGGAGGCTAACCAAGAGAGTTCTACTTAAGTTGAGGACTACCCAGAGGGCTATGGAACGAAAAATGGTAGGGGTAACATTAAGAGATAGAAAGCGTGCAGAGTGGGTCAGAGAAATGACTCAAGTTACCGACATTCTAGTGGAAATTAAGAAGAAGAAATGGGCGTGGGCAGGACATGTAGTGCGAAGAGAGGATAACCGATGGTCGCTGAGGGTAACAAACTGGATTCCAAGGGAAGGAAAGGGTAGCAGGGGGCGGCAGAAAGTTAGGTGGGCGGATGATATTAAGAAGTTCGCAGGGGTCAAGTGGGTGCAGCTAGTACAGAACCGGGTCAAGTGGAGAAATATGGGTGAGGCCTTCGCCCTGCAGTGGCTATAATCAGGCTGATGATGATGATACCTGAAAGGCCTTCTAGTTTTCTGAGTTTTCCTCAACCGAAGCTTAAATTTGGCAACAAGAAGCTGATGATTGGTGCCACAATCGGCCCCTGGCCTTGTTTTCACTGCTTGTATAGCGCTTCGCTATCTCTGCCGGCAAAGAATATAATCAATATGATCCTTGTACAGACATTCCGGTGAAGTCTGTGTGTACAGGCGCCTCTTGTGCTGTTGAAAATGAGTATTCGCTATGGTCAGGTTGTTTTCTTGACAAAAATCTACTAGCCTCTGTCCAGGTTCACTTGGCTCACCAAGACCAAACGTGCCTGTAACTCCGTATATTTATTCACTCCCATCATTGCATTCCAGTCTCTTATGAGAAAAAGGACGTCTGATAATTGAGTGCTGTATAAAAGGCAATGGACTGTCAGCGTAAAATCTCTCAACGTCAGCTTTTTCAGCAGTAGTGGTTGGTGCATAGACTTGGAGAACTGTTATGTTGAAAAGGTGACCTTGGATACGAAGTGAAATAATTCGGTCGTTTTTGGGGTCGTACCCTAGTACTGCTCTGCCCATTCTACTGTTTACTATGAGAGCGACCCCATTCCTTCTCCTGGATTCGTGCCCACAATAAAAGTCATAATGGTCGCCGGAAATCAATTCTCCCATTCCGGTCTACTCGAGCTCGCTGATACCCAAGATATCAATGTTCAATCTGTTCATTTCTCGCTTGTCGACGTCGAGTTTACCTTACGTCATAGATCTTACATTCCATGTTGCTATGTATATATATCTCCTTGCAACACCGGCCTTTTGCGGTCGCTTCGCAACACATCCGCAATTGAGCGTCCTTTTGGCTTTAGCCTAGCCACTTCATTCGCCCTGGAGCTACTATGAATCGCCCCTTGTTCATCCCCAGTAACATGTGGGACGCGTTCCAACCTGGGGGGCTCATCTTCCGACGCCCTATTATTAATGCTATTGTGACTGGCCATATGGCTTTCTTGGCAGGAAACACTGGAGTGGGTTGCCATTACCTTCTCCAGTGAATCGCATTTTGTCTTGACTATCTGCCGTGACCTGTCTATCTTGGGTGGCCTTACACAGCAGAGCTCACAACTTCATCGAGTTTCGCAAGCCCCTCCGCCACGACAAGGCAGTGATCCATGAAGGGGTACCAATTTTTAGGTCATTCAATTACGATTACGTCAAGGAGATGATGTCACCCCTCTGCAGTCAGCTATGCGAACCAAGGGGGAACCAACCGCCGCCGGGCGGCGCTTCTTGACTTCCGCGAGTGACAGATGCCGCGCATTTGCTTTCCTGTAATAGAATGATATAATGCCTGTGAACTTAGACGCGCTCGAAATTAAATCCAAGGAGAGTTTAGCTGCGGGCAAACGGCGCAGATACTGGAGAAATTAACTCCTTCTTATGACGCGGTAGTCGCTGCTTTTCGCTACTAGACCAACACAGATGTGTGACATAAGCGCGATGGGGCGACGCTTCTGTCGCCAGGCTGGGCCTACTGGGGGTGAAAATTAAGGTTAGTGGCCATAGGAATACATGGTACCAAAACATTTCAAACCAGATGTCTGCTTTCACGGGGCACCTATGATGTCGTTATCCCGCACAGAGCAACCATGAATGTCACCCCTCTGCAGTCACCCCCATAGAACAGATAGTGAAAGCATGAAATCTCATTACTGAGGCGAAGTATTTTTAAAACGCCTCGAAACGTAGGGGGTTGCGAGTTGCGAGGGCGACCCGTAGAAACGCATGTAAGCACAACTTACCGCAACATTGTTCTCGTTTCGGAGAGCACCAGAAGTGGTAGCCGGTCGTTAAACGTTGAGCGGTGCTTTGAAGTGGTGTTTGACAAAGTACGCCGCGTCATTGTGGAGGCAATCTACTTTTAAAACACCTCGTTGTCTAGAATCCGAGTTAAAAATGCATTGGGGTAGCGCGGCGCATATAAAATATATGTATAGAATGGTTCGCAAAGAAGCTGACTTTTTCGACTACGAAAGGAGTCGTTTTTAAGAGCTGATGCATTTTTTTAAAGCCATGAATATACGTATGCAACAACATTTCGCGTCTGACATTTCTGAGAAGCATATTTATCAATACATATGTGCGTCGCGTTTTCAAACGAACCCCCACGTCAAGGAAACCAGTCGCCCAAGCGGCTTTTATTTTGCTTTTTTTTTTTGGTGAACGCCTTGTACCACGCCCCTACCTCGTGTTGTATGGCTGAAGCAAAAAAAAAAAAAAAAACTTGCAAGGGCTCGGTTTGCTCGAGCCGCGCAGTCGAGGCAAGATTCATTTTGGAAATTGAGAGGAATCAAAACGCAAAATAACGGGCACGATTTCATTGCATGATGAAAACATCGAGTGTGGCTAAGTAGACAGAAAGTATTAAAATGAAATATGTAGTTGCGTCGCGATACGTGAATGTGGTGAGCAAGTTGTAAGCAAACATTTTGACAGGCTCTATATTCCGATGCCGTGCACGCGCTGCATGGTCTGCGCCGTACGGAAAGAAATGAAAATAAGACCCGGAAAACGCGCAGAAAGCACAGACCACGACAGTCATAGCGATACCACGGGAAACAAGAAAAATAAGCGAAAAATATTTAGCCAGGATATATGCCCGTTGATGACCTTGCGCCCACCCACCTGATTCAAAATAAGTATATGCCTGCAGGGATTTCTATGCCTGCCCAGTCGAAAAAAACTACAGAAAATTTTCTGATGTTACGACAGAATTTCTGTGCGGTTTTTGACGCGAAACCTGTTGTGACAAGAGAACATTCTGTCGTAACATCAGAAATTCCTGTAGTTGCAGCAGAAAAGTGCAACAGAACTACAGACAACAGAAATATACTGCAGAAAAACTACAGAACTACAGAATAGTCTGATGGTTACGACAGAACTACAGGACTTTTGTCGTATTTTTGACACAGTTCTGTAGTTTTTTTCGACTGGGTGGACGGTTTCTGCAGTTAAGCGACTCGGAAAAAAATCGCATGCACTGCTATGTTTGCCATACCCTATAGTGTAAAAGCACCCGCGTCGGCCTAGAGCACTTCCCAATGTGTTTCAGACGTAACAAATGGGTCCGGGTGCCAAACGGCTTCAGTGTGCAGCTTTTCATTGTAGTGCTGTTTATCCGATTCCGACAAGCTTCTCACGTAGTCCGACATTGCTGCATCACGCACTGCAAGCACTGCAAGCACTGAAAGTCTGACAATTTACAGGCCTCTTCACAGCACAATAAACTGAACGCGAACAGTTGCAGACGACCGTGAACCACCGGTGCCGTCGCTAGCAGACGCCAGGAGACGCTCCGGACCTGGAGGCGGCTGCCCTGTCGTCTGTTGGAATGCGTGATTCGTTTGATTTCGATTGAGGCGAAACGAAGTGACGTCCGTGTGCTGTGCGATGCCAGCGCACGTTAAAGATTTCCAAGTGGTCGAAATTACTCCGTTGCCCTTCACTACCGGCTCCCCTTTCTCTGTTTCCAATTTCCCTCCCATCTTCCTTTCTTCCCTAACGCCGGAGTCCACAAAGTAAGTGTGATTGATACTGCGCCTTCTCCTTCCTGTGAACCAATTATTTATTATTATATTATTGTATGGCGTTTGACAGCTGCATTTTAAATGTAATTCTGGCTAGGCTGTATCACTTGGGTGCCAGTATATCAAGCTAACTTACCCCTGCGGCAGCATATCAGACTAAACAAAACTGCGCGATTCGCTACACCCAGCTTTCTTTTTGGGAGTGTTCGGATCCACAATACATATTATTCGGGCAGTTTTAAAACTAGATTACCTCCCAAATGACGCTGCATACTTTGTCACACATTTCTTCGAAGCACTTGCCAACGTTTAAAAACCGGCTACCCCTTCTGGTGCTCTGCGAAACGAAAAGAGGTTGCGGTAAGCAGTGTTTACATGTGTTTTACGCCTCGCCCTCCCAACTCGCACCTCCATACGTTTCGCGGTGTTTTAAAACTACTTTGCCACGGAAATGAGATTTCATACTTTCATGGTCTGTTTTACGATGTTCATAGTTGCTTTGCACCGAATAACCATATCATAGGTACCCAGTGAAATGAGAAAACTGCTTTAGAAACTTCCGATTCGATCAATGGAAAACGGCAAACATAATACTAATACCCAAACCGGGAAAACCCCAGCAATTAGAAAATTTGAGACCAATTTCCCTAACATCATGAGCAGGGAAGTTGCTGGAGCACGTAATACAGACGAGTTTAACGTCTTTCATGGAGCAAAACAACCTGTGGCCGCACGAAATGGTCGGTTTCCGTCCACACTTGTGCACGCAGGACGTAATGCTCTGAATAAAGCATGATATCATAGACTCGCGATCGAGAGACGCCAAAGTGATCCTGGGCCTAGAACTCGCCAAGGCCTTCGACAATATCAGACACTAGGCTATCCTCAAAGGGGTGGAAGTGCTCGGAGTAGGGGAGAGAACGTACAAATACACAAAAGAATTCTTATCTGGCAGCAAAGCCTGCATGATATTTCAAAATTTAGAATCTCCAATAATAGAGCTAGGAAGCAAAGGCCTTTCCTATTCAACGTGGCGATGAGAGGCCCTCGGGTAAACTTAACCAAATCAGGGGGCTAAATTTTAGCATGTCGATTGCAACCTCTGGATTAACCATGGGAGGGATGCGAGTACGGAAGAACGCCTGCAGGCAGCGACCGACATCATTGTCGATTACGCGGCTAAAAGGGGACTTTCGTGCTCCCAGCATAAATCTGAGTTGTTCGTTTATAACCCAAAGTACCTCCGCTGCAAGAATAGCGGGGAGGTTCATATTCAGGTGGAGGGCAAACCGGTGCCAAAAGTAGATCAGATCAGGATTTTGGGGATGGTCGTTCAATGCCACGGCCATAACGGAGAGGTCCTGAAAAAATTAGAAAGTTACGCTATGCAAATCCTCGGGCTCTTGAGGAGGGTTGCCACTAAAAGAAGAGGCCTCAAGGAGAGAAATTTACTCAAACTAATCCAGGCGTACGTAATAAGCAGAATAAGTTACGCCACGCCCAACCTGGACATCAAGACTGGCGAAAAAGAGAAGTTAGATTGTTTGATTCGAAGATGCGTTAAGAAGGCGCTAGGACTGCCCATGGGTACCTCGAGTGAACAACTACTCGAACTCGGGGTGCATAACAAGTGGGTAGAATTGGCGGAGGCAGTGCGAGTCTTCCAATTAGAGAGACTAAGCACGACCGAGACGGGCAGGGTAATCCTTGCAAAAGTAGGCCTCAACCCAGACAGAAGAGTTCAAAAAAAGTCACAATTAATAGCGAAATCAGGAATGCCTTGGCAGTCTTCTCCTTCCTAGAAATATGCATCCAGAATTTAATGTCGAAAGAAGGGCCAAACGAGCCGAAGTTCTATAGCGACGGTTCAAGAACATGATAGCAAAGGAAGTAGTCTATGTTGATGCGGAAGGTGGCAGAACAGGTGCGGCGGTAGCTTCGATAGTCGTTGGCCGAGGGGCACCGGTATCCGCGGCAGGCATCAGAGGCCGCAACACCGAGACTGCGGAGGAAGTTGCGATAGCGATAGCTTCCGTAGGAACGGAAGCCAAGTTCATAGTTAGCGACTGCAAAACTGCCATTCAAAATTTTAGGAAGGGGGGGATATCTCTGGAGGCGGCCAAAATCCTCACCCAAGGAACGCTGAATAGGAAAATTCAGTTAATCTGGACACCCGTTCACGCTGCCGTCCCTGGTAACGAGGCGGCTGACGAGCTAGCCCGAGCTCTCTACTTCCGGGTAGCCGTCGAGCCCCCCGAACACTGGGCATACGACGAACGTCTGCAAAATTACGGGGAAATCATCGACAATTATAAATTGGGACGTAGACTGGCACCCCGCCAGATGTTAGACTAAATAATAGAGAAGCTGTCGCGTGCAGCCGGCTACAAACTAATACGTTCATGAACCCGGTCTAGGCGTTTCACGCGTTACCAGACCTTAGGGACTATGATCTGTGCAAACACTGTGGGGCGAGAGGGACCCTCGACCACATAATTTGGGAGTGCCCACAATCTCCCGGGATAAGACAAAATATTACAAGTAGAGAAGCCTGGTATACCCTGCTGCGAAGCGCGAACCCTGCGATCAAGCACCGCACCGTCCATCTGGCGGTAGAGGCCGCAACAAACCAATGGCTACCTGCCTGCCTCTAATCCGCGGGTGCACGACTGCCCGTCTTCGTCGGCATGCGTGCCGGGGGCGGGTAAGAGGACGTCTATTCCCGATGGAATTAAAAGTTGTACAACCAACCAAGGTGGCTGCCGCCGGCTCCGTCACAAGAAGAAAAAGGCGCAGTGTCGCTCACACTTGCTCTGTGGACACATGACCGCGCCATAAGGGAAGGGAGGAAGGTAGGAGTGAAAGTTAAAAGAGAGAAAGGGGAGTCTGTAGTGAAGCACTACGGAGTAATTTCAACCACCTGGCAATCTTTAACCTACTGACATTGTACAGCACACGCTAAAGATCACCAGGTGGTCGAAATTATTCCATAGCTCTCCACTACGACTCCCCTTTCTCTCTTTCCACTTTCACAGACAAGCATCCACAGTTTTTAGGCACGAAAACATAGCGCCATGCTTGCTTTAAACATGACATTGAAATAAAAGTAGACGCGAAGCATCTTTAACATGCCGCCGATGCGTGATTCCGTACCCTTAATGGTAGGGTCCTCTGAGCAGCGTCACCTGGCGACAGATAGCGGAAATATTGGAAAAATAAAAACATAGCGGGTTTAAAGCTTGCCACATTCGTTGCTTGAGTGTAGCAATGTGACGAGAACCGGCGTATTCACGGTACTTACCCACACAAAATGAGGAGGGGGTTCCATATGATTCTATCATGCTAATGGGCCTCCACAGTATATGGCGTTCACGCATGGCAGGATATCACTGTGATCCTGATGCGCGTCCTGCAAGAATTTTTTTTTCCGCGAGGCTCTCCATTGGTTTATCGAGATTGTGAAGTTTGACAATGATAATCCTGAGTGGTTGCCAAAGGTGGAACCTTTGTGGATCTTAAGGGATTTTAGAAAAGCCAGCCCCTGGCAGGCTTATTATATCAATGTCTTGTGTGTGTTTGCTTTGTCTTGCAAAAGTCAGGCAATAAAGAAAAAAAAGCTTGAGTGTCGCAATGGATTGACACTACTTACCTCATCACTAAGCGATTCAAACATCTGTTCGAATCGTGTATACAAGTAACTTTTTTCTTTTAACTGCAACATTAAAATAAGCTACCGTTGAGGAGATTGAATTACGCATCGGGGCTATACCTTAGCTAATCCCCAGCCAATTTTTTTTTTGCCATGATGCCGCTATGTCGTGGCAGTTCCTAAATTTGAAAAGTAGCTTTTTTCTTTGTTTTCTGCACGCAACATTCGGCTAAACTGCAGTTAAGAGGCACTTTTGCAAAACGAGCGTAATGCTCTAGGACAGTGTACTATTTACGGTAAGCGCTGCTTTAACATATGCCTGATATGTATTCCAAAACTTAATTAGGCAATATGATTGCATTGTAGTAAGCATGTCAATAAACAAAAATACGCTTATGCGTTAAGGGACATGTGCATGAGAAAAACAAATAGTTAATGTAAGCAGCACATGATCATTAAATTCATCAATACAGTTAAATGGCCCTGATACTATTTATAAATGGCGCAAAAATGAGGTCAAGCATATTTCATGGCTGAGAGAAAATCGAGAGTTAATTGAAGATAAATATTTAATGAAGAATCAGTAGAGCAACGCAGTCATCGATCTCACCCTGGCCGCAACCGAGTCTCAAGGTATTCCGGCTGATGGGTAGGGTAATGATTTAGGGTGTAAGCTAAAGTCTTCTTCCCTGTCATTTTTGACGGATGCGAATAGACGTTATCTCTCTCTCTCTCTCTGCTGAGCGATTGAAAGTTATCAGCTTCCTCCCTTCCCCTACGGCGCGGTTGCGGTGTCCAAAGAAAAGCAAGTGAGACAGTTACCTTGCCTTTGCCTTCCTATACGCCATGCGCAGCGCCTATAGGGGCGCCACTGAAAGCCGCCTAGCGGCGGCCGTCGGAACCCGAGGCGGGCCTCATGCGGCAAGCCTGGCCGTGGCGCGCGCGTGCGATCTGCCGTTTGTGCGCGTGTCGCGCGGGCACTTCCGCGATGACAGTGTACGCAAGGGGATCGCCTTTTATAATAGCGGACATGTGTTTCGTATCACGGCCGTCTGAAACTGCATCGCCTTCATATGCATCAAGTGTCTCCTGCAGACTGGCGTAAACAAGGTTGCGTATATATACGAAGTGCAGCTCATTTTGGGTGCCCCGCTTTCATTACAACGCCACCCTAATTCGTTCGTTCCTTGACCTATGAACCAATGCTCTTTCTTTGCTTCATGGTACACGCTTGCTTCGTTTACATGCAATAAATTGCTGCAGAAAACTAGGTAGCGTCTTCGAAACTGCGAGCGGTTTCGTAGCGGTGCGACCGCAGGAAAAGCCAGCGAGCTTGCAAATTCTGAGCATCAGATAAATAGCGCATATTGGGCTTCTGTAGCAAGAGTTCAGATTTTTCATGCTTGCGCTTTACCACTGCCTGTACGGCATGGATTTCACGTATTCCGTCGTCAAAAAGGCAGATCGGGTAGATAATTTCATGGGGGAATGAGATATCAGCATATCTGAAATGCCGCATCACAGGTTAGCCAAGAGCATATTAGATTTAAACTTTATATCCTATTTTATTATTGTAATATCATGCTGATTTCATTTGTATCACCCTCGCGCCCAACTGCAGAATTACAGCGCGCTTTATAACAAGCTCTAGAACATTTAGATTAGATATCAAGTACAGCGACATGTTATGTTTTCGTAATCTTGCCCGCCAACAAGAACACTGGCTCTGGTCTTCAAAGTAATTGCATGACAAGTTTCAAAACGCATATTGGAAATTGTCTGTTCAATAACCTGCCGCAGCAGCTCAGGCTACTGAGGAAGATCGAGTTATCGGGACCGAAGTCGACCGCGCCGCCCACGTTTAAGTGGAGGCGAAACGCAAAATGCAACCGTGTGCTGTGCGATGTCAATGCACGCTAAAGATCGTCTGGCTAAGCATTTAACAAATCTAATGCGTATTGTATATTCCCGGTAGCGGAGTCAACCAAATTTAAACAAGAAGTATTCATGGAAGGTGCAATGACAACCAGAAAACACTAAAAACATAGTTATCAATAGTTATCACTCAGCCCTGCCACACGGTAAATTTAGTACCTTTTCCATCGAATGACGTTCGTTCAAAATGATATTTGTTTGCTGCTACCCGAGAAAATATAATGACATTCGATGAAAACGACCTTAGGTATCGAATGAGTGTGAGGTACTCATCCGAATGCGATCAACGAGGAAATGTGTTATCTCGACTCCAGAGACTCGATGAGAAGATACACCCAAAATAAACTACAAACATGCCACCTGCAATAAATGCTACTGTGTTCCTATAATTGTGCAGCTTGCCATGTTTGTGAAATATGCCAAATGCCATCGTAAAAAAAAAAGAAAAAACTGGCACCCATTGCTGCCAGCCAATCCGTAGCCACCGCACCCAGCGCGGGCGGAACAGGTCGCTCCTGCTGCCGCGGTCTGTCGGCGCCGAGTTGCCGACACAGCGAATTTCTTTCGTCACCTTCAGAAACGTATGCTCTGTTGATTATGGATAATAAGCGCCTAATTTGATGAAGGAATAAAAAAAAAATTACTATTTCCAAAGCGCTTCCAGCTACGGCTTTGATGTGAAACCGTTTAGGCGCTTAGGCATAGCGACGACTAGGGCATAGCACGCGGCCAGAGCGCCGTCGTCGGCTGCTTTCGCGGGAAGCGTCGTTGCGGTAAGCTCGCGGTATCCGATGTGGCAAGCGTTACGAATTTTCCATATGTTTTCTTGATGAGGACAAGCTAGGGCATTTTTCGACGGGCCTTAATACGCCGAGCGAACGATCTGGCGAAAACGTACGGGAGTCAACGGGGCTGTAGTATATGCTGCGCCATAGGGCGATACTCGAAGGTTCTATAGAAGCGCCTTCGGAGAGTACACTAGATACTGCCTATTTTACGTGTTGATGTTGACACTTGCTTTAGTGCGCAAAGTGTATGCGTTGTTGAAACTCGTACGCGTTTCGCAGTCGAGCGCAGACGTGCGCACCTTCCGTGCCCTTTCGTAAACAAACGCCGCCGACATTGCCGCTGACTTCGTAATCGATAGTCCTAATCAACAGGTTGGTTACAAGGCATGCAAGACAGGAATGCCAATTTAAAGGCTGCTTTCGTTTACAGCGCAGTGATACTCGCAACATATTGAAGGCGCACCAACATTTGCATGTCAATCGCAGTTACCATACTTTGGAAATGGCATTAGCTTTGGTCGTGTAGCAGCGCGTCGAAAAAAAATGGCATTAACCTGAACAAATGTCATTCGGTGCGATTGCTTGCTTTCTGCGTCGAAAAACCACGATTCACGGCCGCCGTCATTCTCGAGAAGCATCACTGGAAACTTATACAAACGTGTTCTTGGCAAGGTTTTATGTCTGTTTGAAAAATCAACTACGCAGAAATTCTTCCCGGACATTGCTAAAGATTGACAGCGGCGTTATATCAGTTAAACCACGACCAAAGACGAAAACGCGACGCGCGCGCATAGAGGCTGACATGAACAGCGCCCGACCCGAGCCCGCCTACGCTTTGCGGCATTGGCGACAGGCGGCGTTGTCGGCGTTTTGCGCATCGCCTATAAATAAATCAAAGAGAGGTTATCAGTTCGACTGCTGTGCCGGAGTACCCGGGTTCGAACCCGACATCGGCTGCTGCGTTTCGATGGAGGCGAAACGAAGAGGCGTCCGTGTGCTGTGCGATGTCAGCGCACGCTAAAGATCTCCAGGTGGTCGAAATTACTCCGTAGCCCTCCACTACGGCTCCTCTTTCTCTCTTTCCACTTTCACTCCCACCTTCCTCCCTTCCCTTACGGCGTGGTTGAGGTGTCCACAGAAAACAAGCTAGACAGTTACCGCGCCTTTCCCTTCCTATAAATAAATAAATCTAGCCTATCAGTTTTTGAGGGGGTGAAGGCGCCAAATAGACGTATAGTTGTTTAGAAAATTGAGCTTTTATGCCAGCAAAACTTGCATGCAAATCGTAGATGAATGATTGAAGCCTACCTGCCGGTCAGTAACCGACTCCGATAAGATTTATTTAGCCGCGAAAGTTACACTAGGCTAGCAGATGTCATTTTGCGGCATCCGTCTCCAAGGTCAGGAGCGGCTGGATTCGGTGACCAGTTCTCAAGTGCACACTGTTTTCCGAAACGGCATTTCTTAATGCACCCGGCAGCAGTGGTGCAGTGATAAGACGCCCGACCACTTTGCCGGAGCACCCTGGTTCGATCCCGACCGCCGGCGTCTGCATTTTGATGGTTGTTGTTGTGGTTGAAGGAAGATGAAAAATAAAGTGTAATCACCTGACACTGGCTCTGTAGCTGAGCCAGTGTAATGAGGTGGGGAAGGGTGGCTGTTCCTGGCTCTACGGGGCTGGGACGGTAGGTCAACGCCGCTTGCGGCAAAAGCTAGCCAGCCACCGAATTTTTCTCTTGTAGGCAGTCATTGCACCCGACATTACTTAGGCGGTGGACCACGGCTGTTGCAGCGCGCGTCTTTTTCTCTCTCTCTTCTTTTTCTCTCCTCATTTTCTCTCTTCTGCTCGACTGTGCCGGAGTACCCGGGTTCAAACCCCGGCGGACGTCAGCGCACGTTAAAGATCCCCAGGTGGTCGAAATTACTTCGTAGCCCTCCACTACGGCCCCCTCTTTCGCTCTTTCCACTTTCACTCCCAACTTCCTCTCTTCCCTTACGGCGCGGTTGAGGTGTCCACAGAAAACAAGTGAGACAGTTACCGCGCCTTTCCCTTCCCATAAATCAATCAATCAATCAAACCCCGGCGGCTGCGTCTCGATGGAAGCGAAACGAAGAGGCATCCTTCCTCCCTTCCCTCACGGTGCGGTTGAGGTGTCCACAGAAAAAAAGTGACAGTTACCGCGCCTTTACCTTCCTATAAATAAATAAATAAATCTGCTTCTTGCACGAGGCAGCGGAGGTGCCACAGCTACGGAGCCAGTAGCAGGGCCGTGCATTTTAGAGCGCAGCTCTTTGGCGTCCGTTCCTGGGTTTCGCGTCGGCGTCGTCGTCGGCCTCGTAACCAGCTCCGCCCCCTTTCATCCCCCCAGCTCTAGCAGCGACCGACTGATCCTCCTCCCTTTATCGCGTTGTCCGCTTGCTGCGCGCGCTTCTGCCCCCATCGTTTGCCGCTGGGTGTACACGCCGCCCCCCTCCCCCCTCTTCCTGCGCTGCGAGTCTCCGGTTGTCAAAGCGCCGGCTCGAATTTAATTCCTTTCTTCGCTCCTCCTCCAATGCAATCCCTGTGCGGTGGCAATCAGAGAGCCAGATCGGTGGCGGCGGATCTGTATATGTGCACCGCCCGAGCTGAAATGCCGCTGCCGTTCGCCACTGCGAAATTATCTGCCAGTTCTTTCTAAGCCATGAGCGAGACGACCGGTGGAAGTCCTCCGTCTGCTGCTGCTGCTGCTGCTAAACGAGCTGCCAGAGCAGAGGCCCAGCGCCGTCGCCGCCAGAATCCAGAGCAGTAAGCGAGGCTGAAGCAGAAGCTCATCGCCGCCGTCGAGAAGACCCTGCCGTTCGCACCGCCGAAGCGGAGGCTCATCGCCACCGTCGAGAGCAAGCAGGTGTAAGCGAGGCTGAAGCAGAAGCTCATCGCCGCTGCCGAGAAGGGAGTCTTTCTTAAAGGAATACGTGTGAAAAAAAAAACTTCTGTGATAGCGCATACATGTGTTGCTCGATTTATTTGCCTCAATCTATCGAAAAGGTGAAACAGCTTATTTGCTGCGCTCAAATTTCGCATTAGGAAGTAACGTAATCGTCAGTAATTTTTTGTTTCCTTCTTCCTACAGCCACAACCGCTGAGCCACCACCTCCGCAGCCTTTTTTTATTGATTTATAGGAAGCGAAATGCGCGGTAACTGTCTCACTTGTTTTCTGTGGACACCACAACCACGCCGTAAGGAAAGGGAGGAGGGTGGGAGGGAAAGTGGAAAGGCAAAGAGGAGCCGTAGTGGAGGGCTACGGAGTAATTTCGATCACCTGGGAATCTTTAACGTGCGCTGACATCGCACAGCACACGGACGCCTCATCGTTTCGCCTCCATCGAAACGCAGCCGCCGAGGTCGGGTTCGCACCCGGGTACTCCGGCGCAGTAGTCGGGCGTCTTACCACTGCACCACCCCGGCGGGGCCCTCCGCAGCCTCGTGCGGACAGAAGAGAGAAAAGAAGAGGGAGAGAAAGGTGCGTGCCGCAACAGCCGTCATCCACCACTGATGCGGTGGCACGTGCTGTGGCAGCCTATACAGATAAACATTCGGTAGAAGGCTAGCCCCCGCCGCAAGCGGCGATGACCTATCTGTCCCAGCCCCATTGATGAAGGTTGGTTGGTTGTACAACTTTTAATTCCATCGGAATCGGGCGTCCTCTTCCCTAGCCCCGGCACGCGAGCCGGTGAGGACGGCAAGTCGTGCGCCCGAAGATTAGAGGCAGGCAAGTAACCCTTGGCTTGTTGCGGCCTCTTCCGCCAGATGAACTGTGCGGTGCTGGATCGCAGGGTCCGCGTTTCGCAGCAGGGTATCCCAGGCTACTCTACTTGTAATATCTTGTCCTATACCTAGAGATTAGGGGCACTCCCAAATTATGTGGTCGATGATCCCTCTCGCCTCACAGTGTTTGCACAGATCATTGTCCCTAAGGTCTGGTAGCACGTAGAACGCCCGCGGCGGCCTCGATAGTGGGGTCACCCGAAGTTTATTGCGTCCAGCATATGGGCGCCCAGTCTTTTCAAGTACCAGTGAGGAGCATGGCATCCTTGTCTCTAATCGTTGACGCCGGCTGCCTCGTCATCGGCGGCGAGCGTGTACCAATCGTCCCTGTTGGGCCTCAAGTTACCACCATGGCCTGCCTTTTCCTGCCGTCTTACATTTCAAATGAAGCGCTCGTCCAGGTCCTGAGCCAGCATGGTAAAGTCCTGTCCGTCACTGTGGGCCAGATGAGCTCCCGTAAGGGTGTTCTCACTGGGACACGGTATGTGTGAATGGAGATGTCTGCGCCGTCACCAGTACCCAACTATCTACGCGTCGCTGGGCATCGCGTAACCTTTGACTATAAAGGTATGCAGCGTGTTTGCCGGCGATGTGGCTCCACGGATCACTTTCGGGCGCAGTGTTCAGCGCCTTTTTGTGGACACTGGTATTCACGGTCATCAAGGCGAAGGCTGCACTCTACCCTGCCGACGCTCCAGTGATGACCACCCGACGGTGACGTGCCCGGTGCGCCGTTCCTACTCGGACGCAGCGGCAGGTGCGTTTCCACCGCTTACACCCATGAAGCCTACAGTGCCGGCCCCGTCTGCCAAGCCAGCTGAGTCGGCTAAAGGCAAGGAGGAAGTGCAAATGCACTCCGTAGAGGGCACGACATCAAAAACGTTGACGAATTCGTCTACTGGTACAATGCCAGAAGGAACGGCCAGCAGTGATGTGCCGTTGGACAAGCATACGACTGGTCCATCCCAGCCTGATTGCTTGCGCGACGGCATCTGACGTCGTGGTGGCCCTTGGATTGTCGTGTGAGCCTACTGCTACCGGGACAGCTCCTGCCACATCGTCACCGGAGCCACCGTGCACGGCTAAAGTTCCCGGCGTCCAGGCCAAGCATGGAGTTCGCGGAAAGAAGGTGCAGTCGGCGTCTAAGGCTTTCACTCCACCAAAAACCCGCGCGGCGCTCGGAACGCAGGCTGGTCGTATTATGAAGCTGGCCGCGACGCCGGCCACTACTGGAGTTTCTAAGATTCGTGGAGCCTTGGAAAAGCAAACGGGGCGCGTGAAGAAGCTGCCGCCATTACGAAAGGATTTAAAGAGTCATCTGATGTTGTGAGCCAAAAACAGGATGTGGACGATTCCAGCAGCTCTTGCAGCCTTGGTGTCGGACACTCCCCGTCGCTTTCACCGCTAAGTGAATGTGATGTGGACATCGAGCTCCAGCGAGCAGGGAATAAGGGCTGTGTTTCATCGCCG
This sequence comes from Amblyomma maculatum, assembly GCA_023969395.1. Classification (NCBI taxonomy): domain Eukaryota; kingdom Metazoa; phylum Arthropoda; class Arachnida; order Ixodida; family Ixodidae; genus Amblyomma; species Amblyomma maculatum. The sequence goes on from JAJIZL010039819.1 coordinate 26,069, forward strand.
ACCTCAGGATCGGATGCGGCACAAGTAGGTCGCCCGGAGGAACACCATCCTAAGTCCCGCGCTTCTTCAGGAGGGCCGGGAAACTCCGCCTAATGTGAGTGCAAAGCACTTTCGTAGAGCCACCTAAGGGCGCGCATCTGCCTTTGTGGCGTTCCAAATTCAACAACCGATATGGCATTACGACTGAAAATTATTTTTTTTTTAATGCTGAGCGGTTTCGTAATATGCGAAAACAGACAGAAATTGTAGATTTGGCTTTCAGAACAAACTGTGATATCTTGTGCTTTCAGGAAACAAATTTTACTACTCTTTCTGATGTATTGGCCTTTAAGCGCGATTTTCATTTGGAGTGCTTTTCTTTCGCCACTTCGCGCTCGAGTGGCGTAGGAATTGTGGTGCTAAACGGATCCCTTTCCGCGATAATCACTTACAACGGGTTTGGGCGAGTGCTAGCATTCGATTGCTTATTTTCGGCTGTGAGGTTGCGCATCTTGTGCATTTATGCTCGGGCGGACTCCAGCCTTAGTAATAACTTCTTCAAATTGTTGTATGTTTACTTTTTAGACGGCCGCCAAGTAATAACAGTGGGCGATTTTTATACTGTCATAGACACACATGTTGATGTTCAAGGCCCTGGTCGAGGGCGACCGAATTGGAAGGCACGTGAACTGCAGTGCCTGGTTCAGCATTTTGCGCTTCTTGATGCGCACGAACTCATGGATGGGTCGCGTTTCTGCTGGACATGGCGCCGTGCTTCATCTGCGAGCAGGCTAGACCGCTCATATGTGCCGCAGTCCCTTTCAACGTATGTGTCGGCTATGGATGTTGTGACCTTGCCTCAGACGCCCATTCATATTTCTGACCACCGGCCAGTCATGCCCAGCCTTCCCTTTCCTAGCGCTGGCTCATTTCGTCCGTGGCGTTTTGATGTGCGCGTACTACACGATTTGCGTTCGCGTGAGAGCTTGTCGCGAGCATTACGCGTTTCGCTTTCTGACAGTGCTGAAAATGAATCGGACACGCTCAAATCAATTTGGCGCATGCACAGTTCAGTAGAGGGTCGTGCACTACGTCGTCGAGTGTCTCAGGAGCTGGTAGACACGGCTGCGAAGATCCGCATCGCACACAGAGCGGGTTGGCATACCCCTCTGATACGCGACTGGTGCGAGGAGTTACATAGCCGATATCAGTGCCTTATTGGAGCCTCGTCCCTTTCGCCGGCAGCCTGGCGTGGAAGGCGCAGTCCATCTGCACATACTGAGGTGCTTCGAATTGCGCGGAGAACTTACATCCATAGCTCAGCATTGAGCGGAGCGTCCCACTCTGCGTCCTATCAAACTAGGGATTGTATGCGTTTCTTGATGCACTTCAAACCAATGGCGTGTTCAGATGCTACGGTTGATGTAGGAGCTGTATAGACGCGTCAAACGCTAGCTGGGTTGCCGCTGGTCAGCCCGGAGAGGCATGATGTGCTTTGTGCACTTCCCTCTTTAGAAGAGGTAAAGACAACTTTAGAGTCAATGAAGCGCGGGTCAGCGCCTGGGCCTGATGGGCTTCCTGTGGAATTTTATTTGGGTTTCTGAGCAGTTGTCGTTCCAGCACTGACCAATGTCCTTCGACAGTGCTTTGAGCATTTTGATTTTCCGACCAGTGCTCGAAAAGGGAGAAGAGTTTTGATCCCAAAACGGGATCCCGGGTCATCTCGTTCAGAAGAGTGGAGGCCGATCACCCTCCTAAACGCAGACTACAAAGCTCTCGCAGCCATCGTGGTTCGACGCTTGAGGGGTGTGATGGCCTCCCTTATTGGTTGTCATCAGGTGTGCTCAGTTCCTGGCAGGAAAATACATAGGCTGTCGTATGCCACTCGAGACATTATTGATTACACACGGAGACACTTAGCTAGTGGTATCCGTGTTTCTTTAGAGCAAGAAAAAGTTTTTGACAGGCTAGAGCATGGCTACATATTCGGCGTTCTGAATGCTTTTCAGTTTCCGCAAAATGTCATACGTTTAATTAAAAGCATGTATGATGGCATTCAAAGCACACTGGCGATGGATAGGTGGGAAAGTGCCCCTTTCCCTGTAACTCGCTGTGTCAGGCAAGGTTGTCCCTTCTCGCCGCTTGTGTTTGCTCTAAGCTTAGACCCTTATTTGAGGGCAACAATTACAGACTAAAATATCCGTGGCCTCCCTCTCCCAGGCTGTTAAACGCTATGTGTGACTGCTTACGCGGATGATATTACGTTGTACCTACGTGATGAAGCGAGCCTGCTGCGCTGCCTTAATCTTTTTGACAGATACGGCAAGATGTCTGGGGCTGCTCTCAATTTTGAAAAAAGTAAATATCTTTTAATTTGCAGGCCAGAAGCGCCCCTTAATGGCGCCCTACCAATTACGCACAGTGACACCATCCGCATACTTGGCATTGATTATGAGACACGTGGGATAGCAGCTTCGGTGTGGACTACCGTCTTAAACGAGGTGCGCAGCAAGGTGACTACAGCCAGTGCCTTTGAACTTCCCATTTTGGAGAAATGCTACCCTGTCCACGCTGTTTTCTGCGGGTGAATGTGGTACCTCGCACATGTAGCGCATCTACCTCTCAGAATTTTACGTTCTCTTCAGTCTCTTGTAAGTTCATTTTTTTTTGGGCAGGTCGCACGGAACTAGTATGCCGTGCGGCACTCGGCCAGTCACGTTCGAAGGGTGGGTTTGCCTTTCCTTTTTTGTCAGTCTGCTGTTGGCTGCTGGCTCTACGCTGCCTTCTTCGTTTGCTGCAGGGTGATGAGTGCCCAGCACGGGCGCTTGCTTTCTATTATTAAGAACAAGTGTGAGGCAGCTTGTCCCTGACATACCACTCAACAGGGGCCCTCAGGCTTTCCGGATGCCTGTTTTTTATTCGTGTATAGCGGCATTTCGTCGCCACGCCCGACACGTGAGCCCTGACTTAGACATCTCGGCGAACAGAGTAATGGAGTCAATGAGAGCGTTACTATTTTAGCTGGTGCCTGCGGAACGTAGGCGAAGGGTGGACTCCACTTGTTGGTTACCACTCACAGCGTGGTTTCTGCAAGGGCATTTACGTGACTTTATGTGGCAGTTGAATCTTACCTGTACTCACCTATGGGGCTGAAACGTGGAGGCTAACCAAAAGAGTTCTACTTAAGTTAAGGGCAACCCAGAGGGCTATGGAACAAAAAATGGTAGGGGTAACATTTAGAGATTGGAAGCGTGCAGAGTGGGTCAGAGAAATAACTAAAGTTACCGACATTCTAGCGGAAATTAAGAAGAAGAAATGGACGTGGGCAGGACATGCAAAGTGAAGAGAGGATATCCGACGGTCGCTTAGGTTAACAAACTGGATTCCAAGGGAAGGAAAGCATAGCAGGAGGCGGCAGAAAGTTATGTGTGTGGATGAGGTTAAGACGTTCGCAGGGGTCACGTGGATGTAGCTAGCACAGAACCGGGTTAAGTGGAGAAATATGGGAGAGGCCTTCGCCCTGCAGTGGGTATAGTCAGGCTGCTGATGATGATGATGTGGCTTTTAGAGTTGGGGGTTTACCTACACGAGATTGGCTGCAACGATGGGGCATTGTGCGGACCGCGCAGTGCCCCAACTGCCCACTTCAGGAATCCAATCGTCACACACTCTTAGAAAAAAAGTTAATAAAAAGGTAGTAACGGCTGCCGTTACTACCTTTTTTAACCGTTACATTTGTACGACCTTCTTAGGTAGTAACATGGTAGTAACTCCTGCTGTTACTACGTTTTTTGACTGAAATACCTTTTTACTACCTCTATGGAAGCAGGGGTAGTAAATGTACCTGACCTGTTTTCTACCATGATCAGAAGATATCTGATACTATATACGATAGGAATATTGAAGTATTCAATACTCCTGATTACATTGCTACTCAATTTTGTTTTTATGTTTATTTATTTGCCATACCTTCAATAGCCAAGGCATTATAGAGGGGAGGGGGTTACATAAATGAGCCCTGGGCTCTAACTGTGCGCTGCCTTTTCATAAAAAGAAAGAAAGAAAGAAAGGAAGAAAGGAAGAAAGGAAGAAAGAAAGAAAGAAAGAAAGAAAGATCGCCTAAACTGGCTTCCGAAACCGAAACTTCCTATAGGAGGCGACAGTTAAAAAAGCCACAAAAGCCATTGATAGGTCAATCCGAACCAATCCGAAGTCATCAGTGGCGGAGAGGTGCGATGTCATCGTGCTGCCTTTGTTGTCGTGCGGTGCGATTGTGGACGCTGTTTCCTTGCGTTGTGCTGCTTTTTTTGTGCTGTGGTTCTTTGAATGGGCTGCAGGATTGATGTGCGACATGTGCACTTCGATAGGTGTTCTGAATTACGTGAAGTAGTGGTAAATAGATTCACTGTCATACACCGCTTGCACCGTACCGTGGCAACGCCGGCTTCAACACGGAAGAAGGAAATGGACTGGCGTGATTGCTTGAAAATGTGAGTACGCTGCTTGAAATTATTGTTTGTTTAATGTTGTTATTGAATGAGGTACGCGCTCTTAATATTGTTGCGTGTGGTCTCAAAATCTCTTCGTAATACAACTCTTCGGAAGCTGTCGCTTTTCATGTGCAAGTTCTACCCTACCGCGAAAAGTTATGTTATGGCGTATATCTCGTGATATAATCTTGGCGGGTGTGTATTGGATGTGTTAGCGGTGAATTATTGCGCCGGGAATTGCCGCCTTGGCTGCGGCGGTGTGAACCTTGAACCACACGTGAGCGTCCCGTCCCGTGAGTGCGCCTGGGAACATGTAAACCGACAACCCCCCACCTGCAGCGTGCCTTCGACGTGGCGGCGCCGGGCCGTCCGTGTTTGCCTTATTTCGGGTGTGGTGCTTTTTTTTTTCCTTTTTGAATGGGCCTAGTGCGCAGCGAATAAAGCGTCCATGTTTTGGTGTGAGAGTGCGCGATCACGGTACTCAGAGCAGCAGTGCGTCGTCAATGGGAGCGGGCGCTGGTAGAAAGGCGAAGTAGTGCGCAGTGCGGCGTCAACTGGAGCTGACGCTCTACGAAGAAAATGTGCGAAAGTGCGAGAGGAAGTATGAAACTTTAATCAATTTATCTTTGTTCTTTGTTATTGTCTTATTCTTTATTCGGTTCTTTATTTGTAACCTGTAATGTGCGTTGAGTGTTTCCTTTTCCATATCCCTCCCCTTTGTTTTTCTAACAGATGTGATCAGTACCCCAAACGAGCTGTGACCTGTGTGATCCTTTTCGAGGTAAGTGAGTGAACGAATAAGCTTTTATTTTGCCATTTATTCATCTCTTAGTAACCATTGTGGTTCTCAACATTTAGATGAGTATTTTCTTAGTCTGTTTTAAACTCGCCTTTTTTTTCTAACAGGTGGGTGCATTAATGCGATGAGTGGAAACAGCGCGCAAAAAGCAGGTTATTGCGGTGTTGCGCATGTTTCACATTGGTCGCTGCATTTAGTTTTGGCGCTTGTGTGAAAGTACAAAAAAATATTCCTCTCTGTAAAACATGGTCGGCTGACGCCAAGGTACAAACTCGTGTACTACTCAGCCGTTAGGTGTTTAGCAGTAGATGGTGATTCGAAAGAATTATTTGAGTGACCAAACGTAGTCAAATGTGCATTACAAGAGTGATTGCTTTCATTACTAAATAAGACTTTTGTATTTTTTATGAATTCTTCACATCACAGGTGGGCAGTTAGCAGTAATGGGCAGTTGCATTCGTTGATACTTTGTGTCGTGGCTTTTGATGGAAGCTTTAAAATGCTGCAGTAGTAAACAATTTCAAACCAGAAATGAAAAAGTCATTTCGCTTCCTTAACGTCTTTCATGTTTGCTGCGCTTGCAGCTAGTTTGATCTTAGAGGCCTTTATTTGCGCAGTTTTTTGGTTGCCTTAATATTGTACACACATAACTGAATACACCAGCAGTGAAATTAGTTTTGTGCTATTGCTAGTATTTCAGAAGGAGAAGTGTGACTGACATGTTGGGATAAGCAGCTTTTCGGTGCATGCACTTTTTTTGCAACCTTAAAATCAATTTGGATTGAGGTATGCAGGCACTGATCAATCAATATATTTTATGTGCTTGGAGCAAAAGGGAGAGAGTGTAGAACGTCAGGCATATTTCTGATACTGTGAGAAAGTCACCACTTAGAAAAAAAATTCAGATGTCCACAAATGTGAAACAAGGCCATTTTAATTTTTTTTCACTGTGACTGTAAGGCGCACCTGTGCAGAATGCATAACCACTTGATAGCGAAATGTTTGCAAATATCTTTTTTTTTTGCATATACAGAATGCAGCACATTAAACACTGTCCTAAATTCGGTGCATTTCAACATAGTAGTCTTATTCAGGAATTAAAGGAAAGAACCTCAGTCCTAACTTTTCTTAAAATTAATGATCAAGTTTCTAAAAGATGAGAAAGAATGTGAGAAAACATGTTGCATTGTATTGTTTCCAGTAAGGTTATCAAAGCTGAAACTTTGTTTTTTTCTTTTTTCCGAGCATTGGGAGAAGGGCGTAAAGTGAAGGCACAAAATCAACATACAAGACTCCCCGCTCTTCAGAATATTACCTATACGCTAACCCTGCTACCTTTAAC
>JAJIZL010039819.1:37678-68757 GCA_023969395.1 Amblyomma maculatum
TCTGTTATCTCCCTTGTCGGCTCGTTACGATCTCGATACATGATGATTGTCTTTTCGAACGGGATGACAAGGTGGTTCCGCATCACATCTTCTGCAGTGCGCAGCGAGATGGCAGTCTGTAGCAATGCTGCCAACTTTTTATTGGGCTCCAGAAGACGCACGTTTAAACATCAGCCAGTCTTACCAACGTAGTGCCTTCCACATGAAAGTGGAATTTTATAAACAACCCCCCTCCTGCAGGACACGTAAGGGTATCTGCGTTTCGGACACCCAGCCTGCAGCGTTCGCATAGGACAGGTTTTTCTGCACAAACTCAAAAGCGTTTTTGGTGCAGTAAACAGCACATTTACGCCAGAACATTGCCCCACATTCCTTAAGTTATGAGAAACCTTATGCAGGTAGGGAATGACAACTCCTTTTTCTTTATTCCTTCTTTCCTCCTTTTCTTCTCATCCGCTCGCTGTTCGTCACTCATGCGTGCCGCAAATTTCTTTCTGCGAAGCAGGCTTTCAGCAACGGAAACCATAACATGTTTAGGGTAGCTCGCCACCTGCAAACTGACACTTTCACCCATGGCTTGATCACATCACTTTCAGAGAGCGTTAGACAAAAAAGAAAGCTGCCTGCAAGTCATGTGATCATGCCATGGATGAAAGTGTCAGTATGCAGGTGGCGCGTTTGCAGGCGGCGAGCTACCCTAAACACGTCATTGTTTCCGTTGCTGAAACACTGCATCGCTCATGTGAATGTCTATTGTGAACGTCTAATGTCTAATAAAACATTTTCTAAACAGGAAAAGTGCTGCTTTGAGGCTTGCCCGCTTCCTATATTGGGACACGTTGTTTCGAAAGCTGGTGTTCGTCCAGATCCTGCAAAACTGCGTGCAGTAGCCAAGGTTCCACACCCAACTTCTCTAAAGGAGCTTCATAGATTTATTGGCTGTGCTCGTTTTCGTCGCTTCGTCCGCAATTTCGCTTCGATCATCTCGCAGCGGACTAAGCTCCTTGCCGGTGACGCCATTATTTTGTCTTGGACGTCGGACTGTGATGAGGCCTTTTCAACGCTTCAGCGCCTTCTGGTGTCGCCTGCGATTCTTCGCCATTTTAACCCTGCGGCGCCTACAAAACTTCACACTGATGCCAGCGGTGTAGGTCTTGGCGCTCTTCTTGCACAACGAAAGCCCGGCTGCCCAGAGTATGTTGTTGCGTATGCCAGCCGCGCCTTACCAAAGGCAGAAAAAAAAATTCTTTAACCGAAAAGGAGTGCTTGGCCATCATTTGGGCCATTGGGAAGTTCCGCCCATATCTCTACGGTCGTCCTTGCTCTGTTGTCACGGACCATCACGCACTCTGCTGGCTGTCCATCTTTAAAGACCCACCCGGCCGTCTTGCTCGTTGGATGCTCCGCTTAAAAAAGTGCGACATTCAGGTCGCATATTGGTCTGGCCGTAAGCATTCTGATGCCGACGCCCTGTCTAGGTCACCTCTTCAGTGCGGCTATGACTCGACAGCTATCACCGTAAGTGACGCATCTTTGCTAGAAATTGCCGACATGCCCAATGAACAAAGGCAAGACTTTTGGTACGCTTCTCTTCTCACGCTTTTATCTACCCCTTCTCTGCGCCCAGCTTCTCGAATGGTTCGTCGCAAAGCGACCGCCGAAATTACCTTTTCGACGGGCGGAAGTGGCTCCTCGGCACCTCCGTTCGGAAATATGTGCTGCTTTTCACACCGATCCTCAGTGTGTCTACACCGGAGTGTTGAAAACTTACACTCGTCTTCGCCTCCGCTATTACTGGCGGGGTATGTACCGCTTCGTGCGTCATTACGTCCGCGCATGCCAGGAATGCCAACGTCGCAAAACCCTCCGCAACACTCCACCGTTCCGATACAGCCCTTGTCCGGCCCCAGCCGGCCATTCGACCGTGGGGGCATTGATCTTTACGGACCACTGCCAGTCACTCCAGCTGGTAACCGTTGGGTCATCGTGGCTGCTGACCACCTTACCCGCTACGAGGAAACATCTTCTTTGCTTTGCGATGTCCTTCAATGGTTCAGTGGATTCTCAGATTATCAAACTTGCTGTTAGAGCCGTATGGTGATAATCCCAAAGTTATTTGTATGCCTTCGTGATTAGCGCTTTAACTTTGTTCCTTTCCGTTTTGGCTTCTATGAACTATTATAGGCACGGCGAGGCGCGGGATGACGAGCGCTACCACTATCCGTATTGTACCATGTGTCTTGATTCCCATTCTTTTGTTTGCTATACTGCTGATCATCCTGGAGGTTTATTTGGTTATAGTGGTAAGACATTTGAACGTGTGATCGCGCTTGCCTCGTTTCTGCAACCACAGTCCCAATACTTATTTTTCCCGCCTGACGGATCGGGTGTCCATTCATGATTGTATCGATGTCCGATGTCCACTCGTTTGTATCTGGTAGAGTGTAGTCGTAGTTATTGTGACATCTCTTGTGAGCACTGCATTTCACTCGAGCGGGCGCAATTTTCACGTTCATGCACGGCGAGTTGTAGTCGTTCGTCTGTTTCCCGGTAGACGTCTTCTGAGTCTATAGTGTTACATCCACTGCGTAGATTGGATGTTATATACATTGTATGTTCCTGGGTATTTTTGCTATTACTATTATGTCAATGCTAAAGAGTATTGAAAATGAAACTGATCCTTCTGGTGCATCCTTGTTGGCGGTTTTCTCGTTTCTGACGGTATGGTATTAATCTCAATTTTGGCTGTTTTATCTGTTAGGAAAGCCTTGACATACTCGAAGGCCATTTCTCTGCAATATGTTGCTGAGAGTTGCTTGAGTATCGCTTCATGGCTGATTTTGTAAAATGCGCCCTTCATGCATATAGCCAGTATGATGCTTCATTTCTTGCAGCTATTCTGTTTATGGCAGTCTCCTTGGGCTGCAGTAGGATATCTGGTGTAGAGCCTAAGCCTGAAGCCGAACATCGTGTCCTAAAACAGGTCATTGTCTTCCAGATACTTACTCAGTCTTGACTGCATAGCTTTTTCATAAAGCTTACCCACGCAAGAGGTTAGCAAAATGAGTCGGCGATTATCCAAGTTGGGTGGTTTTCCTGGATTGGTGTCATTATGATCTCTGCATGTATCCATTCTTCGGGAGCTGTACCGTGGTCCCAGTGTTTGTTGATTAAAGCCGTTAGCATAAGGATTTGCTTGTGATTTATGTGTCTAGTTATCGTCTTGGTAATTTGATCCTTGTCTGGGGCCGTATTCTTGACATATGGTCTGGCCACTGTGTGTTGTTGTTTGGGCGTCTAGATTCTGCATGTCCTCTCCCGTGCATTGTAACGAGTATGCAGTGTGCGTGCTTGTGTTTCTCATGCATCTTGACCAAACGTAGTCGATGACTTGCTCATCTGTTGTTTGGAATTGATGCGTTATCCTTTCGTCTGTGTTGCTCTGTTCTCTGAGTTTTTTGGGCCAATAAGGTCATAGAATGAAGTTGGTTGATTTGCTTCATATACACACTTTCTAGCAATCCCCACCATTCGTGTACGCAAAGCACACCCTTTGCCGCTCGTTGACATTAAAACATTTCAAATTTCCTGTCACAGAAGTTAGGCCTGCGTCATAGAAGATCGAATACCACGTGACCCTATTTGTACGTCCCCATTACCCGTCCCAGGCTATTTCGACGTCTTATTGACCTAGTTGGCTCTACTTAATTACATATTGAACACGAATGCATCAAATTGCTTCGACAGATATATTTTTTGGTCTTCTATCTAATGCAAATCTTCTTTTTCCTATACCTCGCTGCATTCGAACGTAATGGTGATGACAATTCTGGTGACACGAAACTGCTAAATAACTGAGTGCTTGCGCAATGGTATTGTCGCAGACAACAGGCCATGATGTTACCAAATGACAGGGCGAAGCTTTAGGAACAGGCAGAGTTCCGCACACAGCATGCGAGCATGGTTGTAGCGGCGTGCATCCATGCCACGCCATGTGAATGCGGGTAAGGGGACGTGCTTCCTCAGCCTGCTGAGAAAACTGCTCAGCATTTGGCGTGATTGGATGATCGTCAGCGCAACACGGAAGCATTGCTTCCAACGTCGGCGTTCGTAGGCATATGTATTGTAAGGAAGAATCTCATCACAGGTTTTATGCTGCGAGTCTATGGGCATTGCGATCATATCGGCAATTGTTTTGCTGAGTCTCTCCGTGAGGCCATTCGTCTGCTGGTGATATGCAGTGTTTTTGTGGTAGCTTGTATGACTGAGCTCGACCACTTTGTGCGTGAGCTGTGCCATAAACATGGTGTCTCGATCGGTGATGACTAAGGACAGTGCGCTATGACGCAACACGATTTGCTGCACCACGAACTGAACTACCTAAAATGATGCGCCCAGCTGCATTGCCTTGGTTTCCGCATACCGTGTGACATAGTCGGTCGCAACTAAAAATTCATTTGTTACCGGCCGATGTCAACGGAAATGGGCACAGAAGGTCGATGCCGACTTGGTCAAATGGCGTCTGAGGTGGCTTAATAGGTTGGAGCGAACCCGCGGGGCTTGAGTGGCGGCACCTTTAGACGTTGACACTCGCGGCAGCCTCTGACGTAGCGATGGATGGCGTCAGAACGTTTAGGCCAATAATAGGCTTGACGAACTCGAGCGATTGTGCGTGCGAAGCCCAACTGGCCGGAGGTGGGCTCATCAGATCAAGAAAAAAAGATATCGGCGCGAAGGACGGCCGGTACGACGAGGAGGTGCACCCGGTCAACAGGGCTGGAGTTTTTCTTCAATAAAATGCCATTGCGAACACAAAATGCAGACATGCTCCTTCTAAACTGGCAAGGGACGTCAGCAGCACGACCCTCCAGGTGGTCAGTGACAGGTCGAAGGTCTGGGTCAGCTCCCTTTCAGTCATTATGTCCAAAGCATTCACTAGGCCAAGAAAACCTGTGTTGTCATCCGTAACGTCAACTAATCCGACGGGTGCTCGCCGGAACGCGTCGTCATCTTTGTGCTTCTGACCAGATTTGTACACAGTGGTGTATATAATGTCTTGGAGGCGAAGGCTTCATCGTGCTAGGCGCCCCGACGGGTTGCGGAGATTGTCCAGCCAGCACAAAGCATGGTGATCCGTAACCACTTTAAACTCGCGGCCATAGAGATGAGGCCTAAATTTCATAGTTGCTCACACAACTGCGAGGCATTCCTTTTCCGTAGTGGAATAATTTGTTTCAGCGCGGAGAGCGTGCGGCTGACATATGCAATGACCCTTTCCACGCCAGCTTGGTGCTGAACGAATACAGCGTCAAGGCCGATGTTTATGGTGTCGGTGGGGACTTCAGCGGCAGCGTCTTTTCAAAGTGCGCAAGAACAGGGGGAGATTGCAGTCGTCTGCGCAGCGCCGTAAAAGCCTCCTGTTGCTCGGCGGCCCACACAAAATGTGTATCATCCCGCGTGAGGCGGGTAAGGGGTGAGGCTATTTTCTAAAATCCGGCGATGAAGCAGTGGTAGTACGCACATAGACCCAGGAAACGTTTGAAACTCCTCATCGTAGCAGAAACTGGAAAATTGGCGATAGCGGCAGCTTTGTCGGGGTTTGGCCTGACGCCTGCGGCGCTCACAATATGATCAAGAAACTTCAACACTTTGCAGCCAAAATGGTTCTTCTCGGGCTTGAGCGTCAGGTCAGCTGACTAGCGGGAATCTAACACTGCGCGCAGGAGTTCGAGGTGTTCTCTGAAGGTTTCAGAGAACATGACAACGTCGTCGAGATAAACTAAACAGATTTGCTATTTGAGGCCGGAGAGAACGATGTCCATTATGCGCTGAAAAGTAGTCCGCGCTGAACATAGGCCGAAAGGCAGCACTTTAAACTCGTGCAGTCTATCTGGGGTGACAAAAGCTGTTTTTTTCCCGGTCCCGCTCACTTAACTTAATCTGCCAGTAACCGCTCTTCAAGTCAATGATGTTAGGTCGTCTTCTCGGCTCTCGTACCAAGTAGGAGCGCCGTCTTTCAGGCAGAAGAAGACGTTTCTAAGCATGGCGGCGGCGTCCCACTGATTAAACGAGGCGACCCGTTCAAACTGGATGAGCCAGACTTTGACGACTTCGGTCTGACTTCGGTCGGTTTGACTTCGGCCAAGAAAAGACTGAAGCAGTCGTAGGTTCTGTAGGGTGCAGTAACTTGAAGCTTGCATGGCAGGTCGAGAGGCAGCTGCGATGTTGAACTCGAACGGCCTATGCTCAGGGGGAGGCCTTGATTTCTCCGGCTAGTACGGCCCACAGGGGTGTCAGTAGGAATAAAAGGTGAGTCCTGAGAGTGCGGTGATGTGCAGGACATGTGCGGGGATCGATGCTCAGCACCTCCACCAAAATATGTCGCTTTCAAGAGGGTTAGTCGTGAGTAAATAGCAGGGTGAAGCTTTAGGAGCAAGCAGAGTTCCGCAGACAGCACACGAGCGGCCCACGCCTGCCTATCCTACCAACGACTCTCAGGCCCCAGAAAGTGCGACGCTTGGAGGGCAGCGAAGAACCGACCATTATGCTTCCACTGCGATGAACCAGGCCACATTCTACGCCACTGCCTGTACCGACGAATTGGCCTCCACGGACTTGTAATCGAGGCTCCACGGCCCCGTACCGGTGAACGACCGCAAGAAATCGAGAACTATCCGCGTAGCGGTGCGTTTGCGCCACCTAGCCGTCAGATCAGGACCCAATCGCCGTACAGGGTCTGCTTTTCTTCCCAGGTTCAGCTACGATGGCAGTGTGCGAGAAATATCCCCAAGCCCCTGAAGGGAAAACTAAAGTTAGCAACCTTTGCAGGGCAGGTTGCTATAAAGCTAACTAACAGTCTCCGCCGCCGACGACAAGTAACGACGACGCCGACATTACTTGAGAAGGCATCCTCGACACGTCCAGATTTCAAATTGACATCGCCGCTATGCACGACGGCAACATCCAAGACGACGCGACCAGACTCCAAGCTACCACCGGCCGCGACCTCCGCAAAAGACGAAGCAGAGATCAAACATCAAAGCCAACATGCAATACAAGGACGCAAACGAGTGACCTCGAAGTTTCTGAGTACGTTCGCACGGTTACCGCCCTAGTGGACACCGGCGCTGACTATTCTGTATCAGTGGAGTGTTCACGGCCCAGCCAAGAAGGTGACGAGCGCTTGGGTAGGCCCGTGCCGTACCGCTGTCGTTAACCTTAATTATTACGCCGTCGGGGCGATGCACCGCAAAGGTTACAGTAAAAGGACGTACCTACCCTACCAGCTTATTCGTCCTACAGCAGTGTTCGCGCGCCATTCAATTTGAGCATTGACTTCCTAAATGATCATAGACAGATCATCGACCTCTGATCCAAGCTCATCAAGCTGTGGGCGGAAAGCCATACCTACTACGCCAACATCGACAGAACGCGTTTCTCTAAAGGTCCTCGATGAAGACTTGACCGTCCTGCCCCGAACAAGCTCACCGCCTGTGCAACGCAGATATCAAAATCTCCGAAGGCATCGTCGAAGGAAACACTCAGTTGCTCTTGGAGCGTGGGCTGGGAATCGCAAGAAGTGCCGCTCATTTCCGTCATAAACAAGCTGAAGTGCTGGGGACGGACTTCACCGAAGAATACCGGCACCTGAACCAGGGCACAAATATCGCTTTCATAGAAGAGCTAGAGGACACCCGTGATATTTTCGCACTTCCGGTACGACCAACAGGGCACAGCTTCCTACGTTCGACATCAACGCAGCCCTACCCCAAGACAGAGAAGACCGGATTCGCATTCTGCTTGAAAGCTACGAGATTGTTTCCCTTCAGCGTCAAAGGTGCGGCAGACTCCGTTAGCAACACACCACATCATTACGGTAGAAAATGCTCGACCGCTACGTCAAAGCTTATAGCGTGTATCGCCCCGAGAACGCCAGGCCATACACAATCAAGTTGAAGACATACTTCGCGATGACGTCATTCAGCCATCGAAGAGCCTCTGGGCGGCACCAGCCGTTTCGGTGAAGAAAGACGGGACACAGTTTCTGCGTCGATTACCGCGCCCTAAATTGCTTAATGAAGAAGGAAATGTACCCTCTTCCTCGCGTTGATGACACACTTCACCGGCTCTGCAAGGCAAGGTAGTTCTCATCGATGGACTTGAAGAGCGGCTATTGGCAAATGGAGGTCAACGAGAGTGATCTAGAGAAGACTGCATTCATCACATCGATTGGCTTATTTTTGCTCAAGATGATGCCATTTATCCTCTGCTCCGCGCCAGCCACAGTTTCAACGAGTAATGGACACAGTCCTGGTTGGCTTGAAGTGGCAAATTTGTTTGGTATACTTGAACGACGTCGTTGTCTTCTCTTCAAACTTTGAAGACCACCTAAAACGCTCCAGACAGTGCTGGATGCCATCACGTCATTGCGACAAACGATAACATCAGAGAAGTGCTACTTTCCTACTAGGAACTGCGGTTCCTAGTTCACATTGTTAGCAAGGATGGTGTTCGCCCAGACCCGGAGAAAACAGCTGCAATCGCACAATTTCCAATCCCTGTCGACAAGAAATCTGTGCGCAAATTGCTTGGGCTGTGCACTTATTATCGACGACTTGTCAGAAACCTTTCGCGTATCGTCGAACCATTGACGCACCTTTTAAATGGGAAGCGCCGCTAGGAGAACCCTTCGACGGACTTCGGCGCCGTCTGCAGCGCCCTCCGGTACTTCGCCACTATGATGAAAACGCCGAGACCAAAATTCATACCGACGCGAGTAGTGTGGGCTTATGAGCCGTTTCGTTCAGAAGAGCACTGGAAGGAGAAAGTAATCGCCTCCACTAGCAGGTCCCTCACAAAAGCCAAAGTAAATTATTCAACGACTGAAAAAAAGTGCATCGCGATCATCTGGGCCACTTCTCAGTTTCATCCATTCGTATACGGTCGACCATTCAAGGTGGTAAGCGACCAGTACGCGCTCTGCTGGCTGGCTAATTTGAAAGACCCCTCTGGCCGCCTTGCCCGATGGAGCCTACGAAGAATGTGATGTGAGTGTAGTCTATAAGTCGTGCCGCAAGCATTCCAACGCAGACGTTTTATCCCGCTCTCCCGTCGACGCGCACCCTAGGGACGATGACGACACCTTTCTGGGAACAGTAAGCGCCAGCAATTTTGCACAACAGCAGCGATCTGATCCTCAGTTGAAAGACCTAGCCGATTACTTGCCAGGCCAGACCGCTTTCCCTCCTGGTGTGTTTACGTCTCAGTTGTCTTTCGCCTTAAGCACAGACGTCCTTATAAATAACTTCGATCCCAACAAGACCGCACAGCTTCTTGTCGTAACTAAAAACCTCAGCCAGGATATTCGTCATGCATTGCATGACGAGCCAACAGCAAGGCATTTCGGGTTTGCACGCGCGTTCCATCTAATTCAGGAAAAGTACTACTGGCCACGACTGCCTGCTGACGTTACCCATTACGTGAAAGCGTGCCGTGAGTGTCATCGACGCAAGAAGCCGCTGATCGGACCGGCTAGGTTACTGAATGTGATAACGCCCCCAACCCTGCCCTTTTAACAAAAAGGATGGATTGGATCTCCTTGACCTCTGCTCTTTCCATATTTATCGGCGGGTAACAAGCGAATCATCGTGGCCACTGACTATATTTCCCGCTACGCCGAAGCAAAACCACTGCCCAATTGTACTGCGGCAGACGTACGTTTTTACGTACGCGGCAGACGCTAAGTATTTTGTCGAACAAATTATCTTGCGACACGGCGCCCAGAAGTGCTGATCACGGACAGGGGAACGGGATTTACGGCAGAGCTGACACAAGACATTCTAGAATATATTCATACAAGCCATCGACAAACTACTGCGTACCATACTCAGACGAATGAACTTACGGATTGTCTTAAGGAAACGATTGCGGACACGATTGCCACATACGTCGACGCAAAGTACAAGACATAGGACGCCATTCTACCCTACGTCATCTTCGCTTATAATACCGCAGTACAGGAGACAACGAGGTCGACCCCGTTCAGCCTTGAGTGTGGCAGGGAGCCTACGGCGACGCTCGACTCAGTGCTGCCGCACGGAACCGACGAGGATAACCTGGACGTCGCTGCCTGCCTTCAACATACAGAGGAAGCTCGAAGGCTCGCCCAAATGCACATTAAAGATCAGCAAATAGCGAGCGCGCGAAGTTACAACGTACGACGACGCGATGCTGAGTAAAAGCGGGCAGGTCACGTCTGGGTTTGGACGCTGAATCGCCGCAGCGGACTGAGTGACAATCCTTTAAACCGATACTTCGGCCCGTACAAGCTGCTTCGCTGACTAGGACAATTAAACTACGACGTCGTTCCCGACGGCGCGAATGCATATCAGCGGCACAGAGGGCACCCAGAAATTGTGCATGTTGTACGCCTTAGGCCATATTATTCGCGCTAAAGGCTATTGATGTATTTTTTTCTTCGCAATGTTTCTGTTCATTCTTGTCTGTTTATTTTGAAACATCGAGGCGATGTTTTTTAAGGGTGAAGTGACGCCGCGAACTATTTAAATCATAATTTGTTCTTCGGCAGCCGCTGGCAAGAGGCCTTATCATTATGATTCAAGCACGCTTATCGATTGTGTATTCCGTGTCTGTTCATGCTCGTTGTCGCGAAGTGACGCTTTATCATTTTCCTTGTCGCGAAAGATGCGTCGGGTAGTCGCTACGTCAAAATTCAATAGAGCGTTCCCACCCCGACATATTTCAATACTAACTTTAGTTTCCACTCTCGCGCATTTTGTGTTTTTGCGGTTGTTTCGTATTTTAATGCTCGAGGTGATGATGTGTCCCGCATAAGTTTCACTTTTATTTTGCCTACTGTCAGTGCGATCCTCTTCATTTGGACGTTTCTCTATCTCCTGTCGAGAACACAAGCTCACACAACATGCAATAAATAAGCAGTTCACTTTGAGCTGCCGTTGTGCCTGTTCGTTTCCTCTGTCCCGATACCGGAAACCACATTTTCATTATTTCCGTTCTATGTTTATTTCTTCTTCTTTCTGTTTCCTTCATTTTTGTCCTTTCTTCTTCTTTGTATGACTGCCTTCTTTGGTATGTTTTTTCTGCCTGTTCTGTTTTTATTGCTCAGTAGAGGCTTCGTCGTTTTCTTTTTCCCTTTTATTGACACAGTGGAGCACTGACTGAAAAAGCCGCCATTCCTGCTTCCGTATGGCAGGCAGGATAATCCATTAGTACCTTTATACTGGGCCGGATAACAATATTATTTTCCCTATTTTATTTCACTTATTTCCCTTAACTTACAAGGAAAGGGGCTTGGAAAAATTATCACAGGGCAACTTTATGCACCCACCACCCAGGGTTACATACGGCAGCATTGGAAAGCAGACGTACATGAGTAGGCAGAATCTAACCAGCGATAGAATTAATTTGCAGAACATATTCGTAAAAGGTTTTCTACTCGAAAGGCTTAGCGAAATTTTTTAAGAAAATACCAAATGCATGTTGGCGGAATTCTTCTAATAGAATAAGGACACGGTATTGGCAGCCTGCTACTGCCTTTCTTTGTCAACAATGGCGTCTCATTTTCTCCATTTTTCTTGTGTCGAGTAAGCCTGCTTAGTAAATTATTCTCCTTTAGGGAGGACGCTCCAACGTCTCTTTAAATTGTGTGGTTAAAAACACAGGGTTCCTAAAGTTTGTTGCAGGCGGTGTTTGTTATGAAAAACATTTTGGAACCTAATAGCCCCCACAGCCAACGAAATAACCTGGGCGATTTCTTAAGATAAATGAATGCTCTGTATAAGGGCTAATTATATTCCCAGGTTATTGATTGTCATAATCGTGATAACTACTCGTGGTACGTTCGATTCTTCAGTAACGTGCGCCACTGCAAAGAAATGGTACCATATATACGATGCTCAAAAATCGCCACAAAAACAGAAATGAATTTTGTTGGCCTTCCAGCCTCATGGCTTCAATAATATATCTCAGACATATTTGTCCTAGAGTTATCGCCAACATGCCTGCCCCTATCATATCCGTGATACCTGCTTGTATCACGATTCAACTGAATAGAGATGTCACAACACCGAACGTGCACATTCTCACAGAGACGCCAAAACGAGCTCTTGAAAATCCAGAATTTGCCTGCCACTCAAGATTTCTCGGCCATTGATGAGCCGGCCACTCTTACCTGAATAATATTCCAAACCAGTAACTTTCATTCAGATCATTTTTGTCAGCTTTTATCTTGGGCCCAAGACCTCCGTTAGGCTTCTCGGAATTATCAATGCGGATAATAATCAGATAACTCTTGTTTCATTGTTGTGCACAAGGTGGAGCTTATGGAAAGGTTCTTTCGTTTTCTGGACGTACTGGGCAGTCCAATCAGCCCGCCCTGCTTTGTCAAGATGATCAGTTTTTGACAGATTTTCTCGATCAAATTTTGTAACCAGGTCACTCTTCCAGACACACGCCGAGGCCGTACATTAGGCCACACGATAAATTTTCAAACTATTGCGCTCGCCGCACCAAATACACGCCACAACTGGACTTGACTAAGGCAGATATTAGGGTATGTAGCCACAGAAGGTTATGTAGGTGCCAAAATACCAGCCAAAATTAATAAAGGAGGAGGAAAGCTGTAAGAAATAGGATGGTGGTTTGTCATTATCATCATCAGCCTGACTATACCAACAACGGGCGAAGGCCTCACCCATAATTATCCAATTAACTGGCCCTGTGATAGCTGCATCCGCTTGACCCCGGCGAACTTAACCTCATCCGCCCACCTCACTTTCGGCCGCCCCCTGCTGCGCTTTCCATCCTTTCGAATCCTGTTTGTTACCCTAAGCGACCATCGGTTATCCTCTCTTTGCCCTACATGTCCTGCCCATACCCAATTCTTCTTGATTTCCACTAGATTATCATTGACTTCAGTTATGTCTGTGAGCCACTCTGCATGTTTGCTATTCCTTAACGTTATCCGTGCCATTTTTTGTTACACATGTGCTCTGCGTTGTCAACTTACGTCGAACCCTCTTCGTTAGCCTCCCCGTTTCAGCCCCATAGGTGAGTAGGGGTAAGATGTAACTGTTGTATACTTTCCCATTGAGCGACACGGGTAAGCTGCTACTCATAATCTTCTAGAGCTTGGCATATACGCTCCACTACAATCTTATTTTTCTTGACATTTCCCTTTTATTGTCCGGATATACGGGTACTACCTATCCTAAATAGTCATACTCGCCGATTACTTCCAGTGCCTATCGTATACTGCTGCTCCTTCCCGAGGCTGTTGAACATTACTTTAGCCTTGTGCATATTGGTTTTCAAGCCTACATTTCTTCTTTTCCTGTCTAGGTCATCAATCATTCTTTGCAGCTCATCCTCAGAGTTACTTTTCAGGGAAATTCAAGAGAAAATCGCAGATTACTGAGGTATTCTCTATCTATCCTTATTCCTAACTGCTCCCATACCACGCCTTAGCGTACTTCATCTTATCAAGCTATGAATAGTACTGGGGAGATTGTGTCTCCTTGTCTACCTACATTTTTATAGGAATTTTGTTACTTTCTTTATGCAGAACTATGGTTTTCCGTGCAGCCACTATATATAACTTCCAGTACTTTCACGTGCGGCTGGTCTACACCAGAATTTCACAATGCCTGCATGGCGGTATTTTGTTGTACTAAATCAAATGCTTTGCGTGATCAATTAATGCTATGTAGAAGGGTTGATAATATTCCGAGAATTTTTCTATCACCTGGGCCCGCTTGCACAAAACAATCTTAAGACTCTTAGCTAAGTCCAGACTTAACTGGAGTCTAAAGAATAGGCCACTAGCATGGCCGCTTAAGACTGGAGTCAAGACTGGGCTTCAGTCCTGACTTGAATAAGTCGCTTGTATGATTACGACTCTAGTGCTGTCTTGGTTAAGGACGCCAGGTGTCTAAGTAGCAAAATTAGGGAAATACAGGGATGCGCTGGCACTGTCCCTGCTGTAAGATGTACACATTCCGTCAATTTTGCGTTGTGTAAAATCCGTGCCATTGCTTTTTGCGGCTTAAGATTGTGTTACGAGTAAAAATGCCCCAAGTGGTTGCTGAGGCCGTTCTGGGAAGCCACTCTGGTGAACATGAACCCGAAGCGTTCGACGTTCGGAACACGAGCCGTCGTAAATAAGCTTGGTCTTTCTGAAGACACCGTTTAAGTCTGGACTTAGCTCGGACTTTATCGTGCAAGCCGGCCCTGGTTTGTGGTATAGTTGATAGTAAAGTTTGTGGTATAGTGATTGATAGTAAAGTTCCCTATCCGAAAACCTGCTTGATCTTTTGCATGACTGAAGTTTAAAGTTGTCCTGATTCTATTGGCGATTACCTTGGAAAATACTTTATACGTAACAGTAAGCTGATTGCTCTAACTTTTCAGGTCCTTAACGTTACCTTTCTTATGAATTAAGATACTGTTTGCGTTCTTCCATGACTCTGGTACCGATCACTCCATGCACTGCGTGTATAGTGTGGCGAGTTTTCCTACCACGATATATCCTGGTCCATCAAAAAAATTAGTTACTTCACCCTCTATAGCTGCTTTCCCCTCTCCATAGTCTTGAACGCTTTCTTAATATCGACTTTCGTCGCAGGTGGAACGTCTGACTGCTTTTCCCTACTGCCGATCTCAGTATTGTCCTGACTACTTTGGTACTGTATCAGTATCAGTATAGACCTCCTCGGCTATTTCGGCTATCTTGTCTATATTCGTGATGACATTGCCCTCTTCTCCTTCAGCGGATACACCTAGTTTTAGCCAATGCCCCATTTATTTAAATCGGCCACTTTGAGATTATTGATAGCTTTGATATCTCTGCTAATTCTGTCTGGTCAGTTGGATTGGAAGCTTTCATACTTTGGCGTTTCTTAATCAAATCTTTCGCCTTCTTAGACAGGTTACCAATATTCTCTCTAACTCTCATAGCGCCTACTTCTGCCAGGCACTTAGTAATATCTCTGAAAGTATTGTTCATTGCTTCATAGGCTAATTCATCCTCAGTTAGTGCTTAATATCTTTTCTGTAGCGAGATCCTGAACTCTTCTGCCGTCGCCCTTACCGCTAATTCGTTGATGAACTTTTTTCTTACTGATCTGTTTAGTTCGAGGATGGAGGTAAAATAGTAAAGTGTAGGAGAGTACAAGAAATGGGCTGTCTATCTTCCCCTGTGAAAAGGCCTGGGACATGCAGCTATCCCTCGACGATATAGATAAATGTGGTGTTTCTCTCGGCTCAAAATGATTCGCACTCGGTAGAAAGAAGTTTATGGAATTCAGCAAGCCGAAAACTTCTGAGGGAGCTGTCGAATCTGCAGTACAGAAATGCTAGAGCCTAAGCGTCACCAATGCACACGGTGCATCATCTCATTATATGTCATTCACTTTTTCACCAAATGCACAGTCATTGTGATTGCTAATATAATGTTTGTAATTATTGCCAATTGCAGCGTCATTGTCACCGCTACTCTCACCCTCACGGTAGAGAAGGAGAATTATGACGTGCGTTTCAGGATCAACAGAAGATAAACATCAGTATAACACTGCACATTCCCAGCCCTCTTTATGCTTCGATAAACTAGACAGAATCTATTCTAAATGCGCCTAGTTTGTTCCGATCTGGACAGCTGTGATTCGTACATTTTAGTAATAAAAAAAACTTGCCTTTATGAACAGATTGTTGACGACCAGGCGACGGCGTCCTGCCTGATCTGCATAACCTCACTATCGTTCATAATCATAGTAGTGCCAAAAGGCGCTGGGGGGTGCTGGGGCCGTACCCAGTGCAGGTTCCTTTCAGGAACCGTTCTCTTTCAGGATGATGTCAATTTGATACCAGCCAGACAGCACACGCCATCTCGAGAGCAGGACAGGAAAGTGAGCGGCCAACCAGCGTTGGCGCCTAATCGTAGGCGTGTCCGCCATCAGCAGGCGGCTTTTTCTGGGACCAAATACTTTTATTAAAGTGGAAGTAAGCACGAAATAAATCTAATAAATAAATATTAATGCAATCTAGTTAATAACGATTGAAATATTGGTGGACACTTCCAGTCAATAACTGCCGAGCAAGTTTTCTGGCGCATGAGTACCTTTTTCGCCACTAGATGATGTCGCTTGAGAGGCGGCCGCGTCTGTTTCCACGCGTACAGTGAAGATTTTATAAGTTCTGTTTTTCGCTCATAATGGCAAATTTTCTATGACTTAGGTCTACAACACCCGTAGTGATGGAGTCAAAATAAAGCTACCTTTATGACAGGAATTGCAGCCGTCGCGGGTTCGAGCGAGCTGTTTGATAAGGGTACCGGGCGGCGCGATCGCTTGCCCGGCGGGGCAGCGTCCTCAGCCTTATCTGCCGCTCAAGCTTCGCGAGTGTGTGCGAACTTTCCATGAACAGCTGGCAATGTAGGACGCAGCCGAATGACATTGGAAATGACTCGACCGCACTCGGTCGAGTCGGCTATCTTCTGCTCGCTGTCCGCTGATGCAGAAAACGAAAAATAAGTTGTGGTTTAGCTCTGGTTACCTATCGGTGAATTCGGATAGTAACGACGGATGCTTCGTTTGCCTGCTACATTATTCCGCTTTCACGCCCTATCAGTATAAGGTGGTATATTATTGGGGACACTTAATCTAATCCCTTAATAAATAGGACGCGAGAGCGTAAGCTGCCAGCCCACATATAAATCAGAAGGGCTCAATGCTGCTGAACTGAATGTGGAGTGAAAGCATTACCTGCCGGTAACCGAGCGTTCTTCTTCTTACTCGCGACTGTTCAAGGTCAAACGTGGCCCTTCCCGGGATGACGCGACGGGCCGAAACCTGCCGCAGTATTGTTATCGCAATATAAAAAACCGGATGCGAATGATTTGTCTCTATCCCCGCGGTACACAAATGGTCCCACTGCTGCTGGCCGAGCGCTCACGATCACAAAGTAGTGATATAAGCGCGTAGAGCACTTTCGCACCTGACTGTAGCCCGGCCTACTCCATCGTCCCCACTTCCCTTCACTATTGACTCACAGTCTTAGCTGTACTCGTAGGAGGTGACTATTTTGTTTTTTTTATGTATTTTGAGGTCTCGTAAATCCTGGCAATGAATTTATAAAATTACAGTCGGGCCTCTCTGCTTTAATTCATCCACATAAAGTGTTGTCGCAAACCCTCCGCAGACATGTAGAAGGTGTCGTCTCTGTTTTTTTTCTCGCGTCTGTTTACTAAAACCGCAAAGAACAAAGAAGAAAAAATGTACCGCGGCTGGACTCAAGCGACTGCGGCGGGAGTCGCCGTTCCAGTACTGCCATAAGGACGTATACACGGAGCGGTTTCCTCTCGAAGCAAAGCAACTCTTGGAGGCTCCTACGCCGGCCGGCAAAACGGTTCCTTTTGGAGCGGTGGTTACGCCCTGTGACGTAAGCGAAATACGCGTGGCCGCCTCCCGAAGTTTTGCGTCCCGCCGGGCATGACGACAGGCAGCCAACTATGAGGGGCGAAAGGAACCGATTCCTGAACGGTACCGTCGCTGTATCTGGACCCTGATTGCCATAAATCACATATAGGTTCTTTTCAGTTGATATTCCATTCAGAAATTTTGTGTGTTTGCGCCACATCGTCATCTTGTAAAGATCAGCAGTTAGTTGCCAGCTAGGTCAAGTATACTTGGCTAAAGTGGGGCAATTCCAGATTCACCGCACACAGCATATACACGTTCCTTTCTTAGTTCGGCAGACTCCGCGACTTGACGCCGTTGCTTAGGCAGATGTTCATCCCGCTCTTCAGGCATCGCAGACGCATGCTGAGCCCTCCGTGCTTCATTCGCACGCTGTTGAGCGGCTTAGCGTCATGCAATGGCTTCTAGGACCGTCGCCACCCCTTTTCGCATCCTCCAATACGACCTTCAGAGTACATGCATAACATCGGCGCATAACAAGTGCCGATGTTATGCGCCGCACCCAAGGTATATGCACTATGGTAGCGAAAGCTCCATAGAAGCCCATACGCCCAAAACATGGCGGTTCATGGGCTCCAGAGACCATTAAAAATTGGGGGGCCATGACCGCAAATGACGTCACGCATACGTTCACTTTGGCGCGAATTATAGTTTTTTTTTTTTTTGTAAAAAACGCCGCGTTGCATTGACGAGCCTGCATCTTGTGAAGGTTGTTGCCTTTCAGCGCGCGATCCTTTGCCATCTAAAAGAACTCGAGGTTCTGTTGTTTACGCCCTTTTTTATAAGCAGTTGCTCCAGAACAATGAAAGTGGTTGGCAAAGGTTGCGACATTGAAAGGCAGCAATATTTCCAAATAGAGACCACGCATGCAAATTCATAATACAAATACTGTTGCAAGTCATGCAAGTACTTTGACCATTTACTTTGTCCCTTAGCACAGTACGGTGCGGTCCAGAAACACTGGTGCAACGGGGCAGTCGTGCCCAGTTCGCAACAGAGTGTACCAAGTGAACAATTATGGTTTTCATATCCATGATTTATTGCATATCAACCAATAAAATACAGCGACAAATCACAACAATAAAAATGCATGTCGCAAACAGCACAAACAGTAGCGCTGTTTAAGTGGGCTAATAATCTCAATGATCACAGCCGAGGCATAAAAAAGGTTTGAAGTGCCTGCTACAAAACATCACCTTATAAGAAACATGCATGTACAGAAAACAAAGCTATGACAGCTGCAGTTGAAATAAAAATGTCATGAATTAGTAGGTGCATCAAAACACACCTGGAGCACAGAGCACTGGGATCACTCTTCACATTTAAATGCTTCGGCAGAAAGTATACAGCAGTTTTCAAGGCAATGTCAAGATTGAACCAGTCCAGACAGCTTTAGCATCAACAATCGTGCTTAACACAGGAGCATAGATCATACATTGAACATGTGTGCAACCTCCAGATATGCTAACCAGTGAAAGTCAGTCAGGAAGCGGCAAGACACCGACGGTTGAGTCCACGCTGTCGCAACGTGCCACAGAGCATCGCTTCCTCACTTTGTGCGGGCTCATCTTGCGATAAAACGATAAGCGTAACACAGTGCTGCAAAAATACTTCGAACTGCCCGCACCACGAAGGGGACGAAAGCAAAAAAACACTGCTGCAGGGGATATTAAATCTCACCAAACGGCGACAGAGCAGCGACCAGCAAGAAAGTCGAAATCTTCGCAAAAGGGACATTTTAAGGCTCGCGAACTAAATTACGCTTTCCCGGACGCACCAAGACCCGCACCACCGCAGACAAGTAGCAGACAGCGATAAGAAACAGTTTCGTGCTTCGTCAGCTTCGTTATTTCCGTTGCCTTGGTTACCTCTGGCAGCGCCTCCTGACCGATGCAACATCAAGGGGGTGGGGCGATAAGAGTGTTGCAAGATTAAAAAAAAAAATTAAGAATGTATTTATAAAATACCTTACCTCATTCACGAGCGAAGTTATCAAAATGCCTATTTTTTTTTTATGCTTATTGATACTTTTTCATTTGTAGTAGTATAATTTCTTAATCTGAGTGGTTGGCCCCCCGACCTGTGG
The DNA here is from genome assembly GCA_023969395.1 of Amblyomma maculatum. Taxonomy (NCBI): domain Eukaryota; kingdom Metazoa; phylum Arthropoda; class Arachnida; order Ixodida; family Ixodidae; genus Amblyomma; species Amblyomma maculatum. Next base: position 57,275 of record JAJIZL010039819.1, read on the forward strand.
CTATGCTGCGGTACCGCTGAACCGCTTTTGGGCCCAGCCTTCGCCACCATTCTACTTCCGCCATGCCGCACCGCGGAAAAGACTAGATGAGGAACACCTGCGGCTCGGGCAACGGAAAGTCATAGTAACGGCGCATGCGCAGTTGTGGTCCTTTTTAGCACCTCCAATTGGCATTTGCTTGCCTAATGTAGCTTTCGCTGCGGAAATCTTAGTCGAGTCTGTTACAGACCGCAGGGCAGTCCGTAATCATTCGTCTCTGATCTACAGGTAACCTCGCTGGAATTCAAGCTAATTTCCTGAAGTAAGATTGGTGACTCCACCTACCCGGAAATTTATTGGCCTATCCTAAAGTTTTAAACGCGTGACGGCAGTAATACTAACTTTCGATTTCTTTCGTGTCAACTAGTTTATCAGCCTACCCGAGGAAATAAAATGCTTCGCTTCGTCTTTTCGAGAGTTCTATACAGTATAAGCGTTGTTTACTGCTCTGAGGAATTAAGTGATCATGTGCTAATTACGTTCACAGTTTACCCGTCCTCTTGGACAGGTGTCTTAACACGTAATCGTAATTTAGTTTATAACCATGCTGACTATAATGCAATTTATTTATTCATACTGTTAACCCTTACTGAGGGTCATGACAGGGAGGGAATCAACAATCTAAAATTTCTCTAAAATCTAAAATCAATCTAAAATTTCAAATGACAGAACACAGTAACAAACACTTTGAGTTACAATTATACAAACATCATCTGAGAAAGCTGCTGAGCTGGATCAAATGACACAGAAAGCAAAAAAGCACATACAAAGTAATAAATAGTACGCGACGCACGGGGGACGACATGTTAGCGTTCATTAAAGTATTGGTCTAGACTTTTCTGGAATGCTGTTTTACTGGCACTTTGTACAATATGAGTAGGCAATTTATTCGAGAGCTCTATCGCGCCAGGAAAAAAAGAAAAGCGAAATACGTTAGTGCGAGCGAAGTACGGGCGTATGGTTGCATTATGATTCAACCTGGCGCTATGCTTAGCAGGTAGGTGGAAGTACATTTCTTTATTTATCTTTAAATCGTCATGCAGTATTTGGTGCAGCACTGTCAACCTTTGCTTTATTCTTCGCGTTTCTAACGGGTCAAGGTTGCAGGAGTGCAACATTTACGTGACAGAATCAGTGCTCCTATATCTGCCACAAATAAAGCGTGCCGCAAGTCGTTGTATTTTCTCGAGATTGTCTTGCAGTACCTTTTGGTGAGGATTCCAGGCTGCTGAAGCACACTCGAGCACTGGTCGAATGAATGTCTTATATGACAATAACTTCACATCCTTTGTTGCCCTCGACAATTTCGCTCTGAAAAAACATTGCTTTTTAAAAGCAGTCGATGAAATCGCTTCAACATGCAAGCGCCAATTTAAATCATGTGCAATAGTCATACCCAAATATTTAAAGCTAGACACATTTGTCAAGTAATTATTACCTATAGAGTACTGAAAGGTAAGTGGATTTTCCTTTCTAGTAGTATGTGTGAAAGCTGTTTTATCGTAATTAACTTGCATTTTCCATTTTTGACACCAGTCATTGAAAGCACTGAGGCATTGTTTAATTTTAATGTGGTCTTCCATAGAAGATACTGCTCCATAAATTAAACAATCATCAGCAAAAAGTTTAATTTTTACAGGCAACTCAACAGCAGCTACAATGTCATTTATATAGACGAGAAAAAGCAATGGTCCGAGCACAGACCCTCGTGGTACGCCCGAGTTTACATCCAATAATCCAGAATCACAGCCATTAACACGTACAACCTGCTTACGGCCAGACAGGTAGGCCTTAATCCATTTCAGAACCTTAATGCCTATTTCATGCAGTTTAGGAAGCAAGTCATTGTGCGGCACCTTATCACAGGCTTTCGCGAAATCTACACATATAATGTCAATCTGCTGACGGCCATCTAAAGCCTTTGCAAAATCATGGATAGTTTCTATAAGTTGCGTGGTCGTTGAGAGCCCTCGTCGAAAACCGTGCTGGTGCTCATTTAGTGATCCATTAGCCTCCAGGTACACAGTGATATGTTTTGCTATGATGTGTTCCATGAGTTTGCAACAAACTGAGGTAAGCGACACAGGTCGATAGTTGGTTACGAGCATTCGGCTACCATTTTTATATATGGGAATAACGGCAGCGCAACGCCAATCTTCTGGTACGGAATGCACTTGGAGCGATTTGTCAAAAATGGCAACCAAGTAAAAAAAACACCCATTCGGCATCTTTTCAGAAATGCACTGGGTATTCCATCGGGACCACCTGCCTTCTTCGCATCTAAATCTAATAATAGCTGAAGTACGCCCCTTTGCGTGAAAGAAATGTTTTCCATTGTACAGTCTTTTGCCCGTGCTAAATCTAAATGATCAGTGTTAACGTTTCCGGCAGATCTCGTGAAGACGGTTTCAAAGAATTTATTAAAACCGTCCACTATCTCCAAGTTTGCAGTCAAAATCGTTGTTCCCAATTTGATCTGGTTTATACCTTCACCTTTTTTACCTAAATATCGCCAAAATTTATCGGGAGAGGTTTTGAGATAGCCGGTTAATGTTTCATCGAAGAAGCGTTGCTTCGATGCTGATACAGCAGCTTTTATCCTGTGACGTAGTTCTATCAGGGTGGCAGGAGTAACTTGCTTCTTACGTAATCTATGTAGTCTACGTTTCATGTGTATGATATCTCTCGCACGGCCGCTCGATGGAAGCGCACTGGGTGCGGCCTGCTGCGTCGCGCCGCCGTCAATGGGCATGCGCGTCCTTGGGGAGTTTACAGTTGCGCCCGCTATTTCTGCCGAGGGCGCCACTGTTCGGGGACACGTAGCCGCCGGGGTCGCCGGCTCTGAGCGCGCGGTTTGCTTCCTTTCTGGGCGCGTTCGCTTCGCGTCTGCGCGGTAAACGCAAAGTTTTTTTTGTGCGCGTGTGCAAGCACGTTAACGTTGAAACTGGATGCGTTTGTTTTTTAAGGCGAATGCCGTTTTAGGCTCATGGAGCGAAAATCTATGCGCAGAAGCTGTACCTATTATCTGTGCGTCGCATCTGTGCACCGGTGTGCCAGTCGGAAAATCGGACGTGCAAGGAGGGAGATTAAGAATGAAAATGATTGATGGTGATAGGTAGATAATCAATAAAAGTTATAAATAGACATTGATAGCTGTATTGACTAATGCTAATGATAATAATGGTTAATAATGGTTAATAATGACTAAAACGATTTGTAATGATCAGTGTATCAAACTACGACATGTAATGACCGCAATTGATTAGAAATGAGTAAAAGTGTTTAGCGATGTGTGGTAATGTCTATAATAACATGGCATGACTCATCATTATTGTTAATGACTACGAAATGACCAATATGCGAAACGACGACATGTAATGACCACTGCTGATTCTAAATGAGTAACCTGCTTAGTTATGAGTGATAAGGGCTACCATGACTACGCAGGCAGACCCATCATGACTGAGAAACGACCAATATATCAAACGACGACTTAAAATGACGAACTGTGGCAAACGATGAGAGGCAAATAATAGGAGAAGGGTAGGCTTTCGCCGTCCTCCGCTTAAGAGACATCTAAGAGACCCTGTAATTTTATCTGCTGAGCTCGCTTCAGGCAAAGATAGCAGCGAGGAGTGGAAATGCGCTCGCTTCCTCTGAAATGAAAGCGGCGCTGAGGTCAAAAAGTCCAGATGCTGAAGCATAATGCTCTATCAGCTGCCATTGAATTTGCTACAAAGGACAGCAGATTGGACTTGTTGGTGATTAATTATAGGTTAACCGTGCAAACAACGTGCCGGGAACCAGGAGAAGACGGCACAACCGCGCTAGTTGTGTCGTCCTCTTTTCATGTGTTCCCGTCAAGTTGTTTAACCTATTTAGTTATCAAGGAGCTGGACAGTGAACTAGGATTTTTAACGACGTGTTGCGAAGCAGATGAACACGATAAGGTAGCACCAGAAGCTTTTCTCGCAGGTTATGTTGTGAGAACATATCAGAAAAAGCTGCGAAGTTTTTTTTTTATATAAGTATGCAATTTTTTCTAAATTTTGCCGCGATAGTCTGAGTGGCCTTGCAAGTAAAGGAGACTATGCATACAACATTTGTTTATACTGTTGAGACTGTTTGAGCCGATGCGATAAAATGAAAAGCCACGTTCCACAGAAAATCCGGCGCCCGCTCTGTCGGCGGAAAGTCGAAAGAAAAACCTCTCTGGTAAGAGGCGCTTTAGTTGGTGATATGGCCAGGCACCTTTGGTGCAATGAGTGAACACATTGAACACATGACATGTTCAATGTGGCAGGAGCTGTGAAACCAGAGAGAGTCAATAAGATGTAAGGGTGAAATGGGAATTATTGAAAGCGGGACCCTTAGATCCCAAGTCAGGCACACTATACTCCTATAGGGCACGTTCGTACCGCTTCGGTAAAGAGGGGCTTTATATAGCTATGTGTAGGGTGCTATTTCATACAATGCGGTGGCTTATGGCTGCATTCTAATGATATGTGACAGAGGCAGCAATTGCGGGATACGGTGAATAAGCAGGTAGCAAAGTGCGGGCACTCTAACGAGGCTGCTCAAGGAGACTTAAGAACCCCAAGTTTTGTTTATCACTACCAGGTTGTTGCTTAATTTATGCGATATTTGGTAATGGTTCTGAGGCGACATGTCAGTCGAGCAAGAGCCTGTTGCAGGAAATATGAGTCAGCTGGACCAGTTACATGTTAATGAAAACCAAGGACAATTCAGGCAATGAAGCTTTGTCAGCTTACGAGCACCTTCATTAACAGGATGATGTAGTCTGAAGAGGTACGGTGAAGTAGCAAGCGGTGTAAACTTTTGGTTTCATCATTATTTTCTCACTGTACACAGTACCTGCAGCTAATCTATAAAAACAGTGATCGTGCCTATGCTGAGGCGCTATGCAAGATATCGTTAAATTGCTGGCCCCACTGATAGCGAGCTGGGCTTGAAATGTCAACTCAACAGTGGAGCGACGTTTATAGCTATGGCATAAACCTCTCTCAAGAAAGGTTTTCCGTCTGCGATTGGTAATTTTCTTCCTTCTTTTGTGTGGCCATTAAATAAGCGTACTCGGCTGCTCGCTGAATCTCGGCTGCAGTAGCGCTCTGACGCGTGCACATTCTTGTGATCAAAGCTAAGAGTTTCACAGCAGCAACACTAGATGCGCGTTCTTCCACTGAAAATTATGAACCAGCAAAATTTTATGGGTTTGCAACCAGCCAATAAAAATAGTAATAAAAACTATCGGCGCATATACGTAGCACCTTGAGGCAGACCGGCTCTATCAAGCGCGCTTACTTTGTCCGGTCATGCAAAATGCAGAAAGCCATGACGGATAGCGTTCTGGCGTACAAAGTTTAAGGTCTCCAACTGAGTGAAGATCCCAGGTTATCATTTAGATCTAAACTAATAAACATCTTCATATTTCCACCGCAAAATTTGTCACAATGAGATAGAAAGGTTGGTTACATGTCGCATTTTCACAGAGGTTGCTCATAGTAGGACATTTTTTTTTTATTGGATGGCGCTGGCAGCTTAGAACAGGTTGACATCAGTTTGTTTATAAAAGCTGTATGCAGGAATGAGTAAATGGTGTGAAAATGACACCCGGAATTCGCGACATAGGTATGCATTAGGCTACCATGGCAGCTGAACAGCTTCGAATTGTTCACAGCCGGGTCACATTATAATGTGACGAACCACTGGATCCGAATGCAACATCACGGTAATGCGAGCTCTCCAATCAGGTGGCCTTGAACCACCGACACTACAAGTTTTTCGGGGTACACTCCAGTATACATCCTTGCCGAGCAAGCGCTAAGTGCTGACGTGGTCACACTAGACATAACAGTATATACTAATTCTTGTTGCCAAATTGTGTGAAGCGGAGCTCTTTTATCCTTAAAATAAAAGGCTTCTACAACGCAGACGCCTCCCTCAAAGCGCAGCCAGGCGCAGCTCTCCGCGCGCGGCTGTCCCCGAACGGTGGCGCCGCGGCGGTGGCGACTGGAAGTAGGCGCCTTCCGCCGGTTTCGGGCGACGCAGCAGGCCGCACCTAGTGCGCTTCCATCGAGCGGCCGTGTCTCTGGTTATCCACGGGTTGTGTTTCCGTATCTTCTTGCGCCATGTGGGAATAAAACGATCCACGCAAAATTTTATTATATTTTTAAACCGCTGCCATAAGTGCTCCAGCGATTCCTGCTCGAGGGCTAACTCAAATCCACTAAAAGAAATTTCTAAGTAATCCAATATAGATGTGTCGTCCGCCCGTGCGTAATCTTTCACTAGCACCCGAGGGGAAGGCTCTGTGCAATTGCTTTTGTTAACTGGTACATTAAGCAAAATCATCTTATGATCTGATAAGCCATCCATGACAGTCAGTTCGCAATCGCCGACTTTATTTGAAACAAATAAAGTCGGCGATTACATTGCCTTACAATGTTTTAGCAATACATACCGGTATTTTGTTTAAACAACGTTTACTACGTTGCTACTATAGCGCTAAATTCGCAGAAACGCTTCTACGCCGTAGTTGAACAGGATACTGTGTCCATACTCAAAAAATGAAAAAGTGAGTTTTCAAATCTGCGAAACGGCTTTGCAAACTGGCATCAATGCAAACATACAAAACTGTCAATAGGGAGTATTGCAATGCTCTTCGTAATGCCGACGTTAAATATTACTTCCAGAGACTTCAATCGCTAGGACGCACAGGCGCAAATTAGTTTGGAAAGCCGTATTGTCCCCTGACGTTACTGGGACAACACTGGGATTTCCTTGTTGAATGACACTCGTGTTCATATTATTCAAGATCATTACCCGGCTATATTAAAAAATAGTTTACTTCAGTATTCATATATGAAGACGATTGCGGTATTCCCCAGTTAGCAGATTTAGGTTACCAATACTTGAGCCCAATAGAAATAAGTGTCCCCGGTGTAGCACCATTAATATAGAGCCTCAAGATAGCAGCTTCTGCTTGTGCCCAGAGTATTACTACGAAATATCTAAAATCAATGTAAGCCATTGAAGCACTATACTGTTTTTTATAGTTCGCCAAACACTGTCGTCTGCAGCAGTTTAAGAGAATTCGAAACTTTATAAAATTACCCACATATTCAACAAGGTAGCCAAACAAATTCACCTAATTACACCCCTCCCCCTGATCATTGGCATCTGTCCTATGCAGGATCCTTGAAAATATCATTCTATCAGGCCCTGCTCATCTAATGGATGGTAACAACTTATGGTTTACTAATTGGCATATGCTAAGGAAAGACTTAACATATGGGACACAGCTATTGGAATTTACTAAACTGCTACATAATATAGACGAGATGGTTAAGCGGACTCGATAATGTCACACTTCTCAAAATCATTTGACCGCTTAGCCCATCCACGCTTAATAGATAAAATCATCTGAATAAATCTAAACTCAACAACGACCTCTTAGATAAGGATTTTTTTTTAGCTTGCAAGCAGATTGAAGTTATAAAGGGTCACATATCTCCTTTTAGCGACGTCCTATGTGGTGCAACTCAAGGCGTGAACTCTAGAACTTAATATTTTTGAACAGAAACTAAGGCAGCTTTGAGATGCTTATATGACTGAACGTATATAGCACACACCTAAACGACAAAGTACTTTTCTCGTAAAGAACACCTTTGCGCTTAGCGGAGAATAGAGATGTGCTTATATGAAGGGGCGTACACACTAAACACGAATCCACTCAAACCGGAGTAATTGGCTTTTCCTCTAACGTCCTCCCTAAACAATGTCCGATTTATAACGCTGGATTAGAGTACAATTTTACCACAATAAAACCGGAGCACTTCCAGGTGACCGCGGGAGCTTATTTGGGGCAGACTTTCACTCTGCAAAAACGGAGCAGCTACGGCATGCACCGGGAGGTGATGTGGAGTAAATTTTCACTCCCATATATGCGGAAACCTTACGGTTGTTATAGGGAGCAGATTCTCACTGCGTTCATTTACTGCTTACATGAGACGTTTTTACCGCTGCCTTTACCAATGCTTTTATGTTTGATTCAATTTCGCAGTTACAGAGCGCACATCGCCTACACTTGTAGCGGTTCGTTTCTGTCGAGTAAGGGATATGCTGTGCTTGCCGGCTTCATGTATGCTCACGGCGGCATGATCTCTCTCGCCCCACCGACGTCTTCTAAGGGGTAAAGGCAGCGATCTGACGCGCTTGACATTTGTGTTCTCATCGTGTTCGTAAATTTAGGCGAAACTGCGTTATTTGGTAAGATTTTGTTTGCACTAAAGAACCTAGAGAGTGCGGCATATCAACTTGATATATTCAGCTAACATCTTTAAAAAGCAGTGGTGCAAGAAACAGAGCGAAGATGTCAAAAGAAAAGCACGTCGGATCGCTGCCTTTGCATCCTTCTGAATGGTGGCTTTTCTACATTGTGATGCCGAACATACCCACGACGTCGCAGCTACGTGCAGCCTATCACCGTATACAGCGGACACAAAACGAGGCCCGTGATGGCAGTTTACGCTTTGTAATTAAAAAATTCAATCAAACCAAACAGCAGTGGCATTGGCAGCCGTCTACACATCCCATATTAACCTTCGCTTCCGCTCTACCGTGTTTACTGCCCGGCTGTAAAATATACAAAAACCATACAAAGAACAGAGGAAATAACATCAGAAACCATGTAAAGTGATTTTATTTAAAAAAGCTTTCACAAAAAATATGTAAAAAAAAAAACTACCCCACAGAATAAGTACAGGGCCGGGCTCAGAATGAAGTTTCGCGACTCAGAAAGTTACATTTGCCTTCCATTCCAAACAGCATTCATAACACAAGAACAAAATAATGAGAATACATAAAATGAAAAAAAAAGATACTGAAAGCGCAGGCAAACATGAAAAATTGTGGCGAAGCTTTTAGGAACCACGCTTTGTCATTAGAAACTTTCTCACGCATTGCGCACAGAAAATACGTTTCTTTATTTTCACGCACTAATGTAAAAGCCGCATGAGGTAACAAATATAAGAAGTGCTTCATAATTATTGTTCGAAAAAGCGTAACAACAGTTTGATAGCTAAAACATGTTCGCTAATGTCATGCTCGAGACTGTGGACTTGCATTTCAATAAAAGAAATGAATGCCTAATGCCCAAATACAATGAGGTAAAACGGAACGACGAGTGTGAAGAAGGTACAGGGCAATAAAAATGCAATTTTGTTTGGCAGAAAACCAAGACATTGATAATTTTCATTCATGACAGTGATGTGTATTTCATAAAAGCAATTTTCAAATGGAAACAGTCCACTTGAAATTATGGTGTATAAAAAGCTAACTGAATTTGGCCACACGTGGGCATGGCAGGTTTTGTTTTAAAGCCAAAGAAAACGCTTCAGAAACATCTGGCGAAACAAAAAGCAGTTCGGGTACGCACACAGACGAAACATTTTTCCCCGAAGAATGCAGCTTAAAAAAAATTTGCACAGTTCAACGCTGCTGAACTAAATATTGAGTGAAAGCATTAGCTTCGGGTGTCCGAGCGTTCTTCTTCTCTTTTTCTTTTTCCTCAGCCCACATATAAAGCCCCGCTTTAACCAAGCCATATGAACGTGCCTTAGTAGCCTTTATGAGTACGTGAATGCCAAGGCTCTAACAGGCTGATTCTCAAATTACCGTCCCATGCGAAACGAGAGACCCAAGCTGGCATCTCCTGCGAGCCTATCTCTCGCTTTTGTGACACGTGGGGTGTGACGTCACGCGATGCGCCACGGCTGCGACCGCGCTACGCCCACCGCTTGAGTTGGTAGTCCAGCTCTCACCCTAGTATCAAGTGGGGTGTGACGTCACAGAGTCACGTGGGTGCGGCCGCGCTACGCCGACTCGTTGAGTTGGTAGCCCAGCTCTCACCCTGGTGTCACGTGAGGGGTGACGTCACAGCTTCACGTGGGTGCAGTCGCGCCACGCTAAAGGCTCGAAACCTAGAGTAGTATTGCTTTCGCAATAAAAAGTGATTAGTTCAAAACAATTACGTGCCCCCAGTTAGGCGATTAGGCAGAAGGTTGCGAATGGCTGCAGATTTTATATGTATGCACAGAAACAAAAATGATAGGTATTCTTTTTCTTATTTTTTTTATTATCAATACCTCAAATGCCCCAGGAATGAGGTATTACATGAGGGATGGGCTGCTATTTCATTTGAAATTAGATTAAATGGCTGCCTTGAATTGAGATGGATTGGAGTGGTGCACGATGTCGACTGGCAGATTGTTCCAGTCCCGAGCAGTTTTTACGAAGAACGAGCGAAGATGAGCTGTAGTCTGTGCTGGGGGAGGGTAGACAATTTTGGGATGGCTGGTGCGGTTTGAGAAGCGATGTGCTGGTAATATCATTGAAACATCAAGTGGTGTGTGATAAAATTTATGAAAAAGGCACAGCCTAAAGATGCAACGTCTCAAATTGAGATTAGTAAGGTGAGCCTTAGATTTAAGAGCAGTTACGCTGGAGTGATAAGAATAGTCTGAAAAAATAAATCTTGCTGTGCGATTTTGAACTGATTCGAGGATGGTACAAAGGTTAACTTGATGAGTTTGTTAGCGTACACAAATTGCTTCCGGTTAGTCAAAAAATTACGTATCCATTCCAATACAAGAGAGTTAATGCGTAATCGTGAAAGTTTAAGTAAAAGTCGCTGATAGTGAACTTTGTCGAATGCGTTTTCGAAATCTGAAAAAAGAGCATCTACAGGTACATTTAAATCCAGGTTAGAACGTATGTCATTGATGAATAAAGCTAGTTGAGTGTCACATGACAGTCCTTTACGAAAACCATGTTGATTAGGATAAAAAAGGCTATAGAAATTAGAAATTTTACCATGTCAGAGTAAAGCAGATGCTCCATTAGTTTTGAAGAGACGCTTGTTAGTGAAATAGGACGATAAGTAGAGCATGAAGATGGAGGACCTTTTTTCGGAACTGCAACAACCTTGCCTATTTTCCAGTCTTCCGGCACCACTCCTGATGACAACGATTGCTGAAAAATATGACATAAAATGACAATGACAACATTTTTGGTGCGTTTTAGTACTTTTGAGTTGATACCACCGACACCTGATGAAGATGCAGGTTTTAGCGAGCCTATAATTTTTGCGATACCGGAAGGATTGAAAATGGTATCAGGCATGACTGCGTGATCATAGCTAGGGAAATCTGGTAAAGTGTTGGCGGGTTCTTGCGTAAATACCGATGTGAATGTGTGGTTAAGCTCTTCAGCTATTTTATTGTCAGTGATTGAACGGTTCTGCTGATTGCATAGTTGTAACGGTTGCGAGTGTTTGGGGCAAATCGTACTCCGAAAAGTTTTAGAGTTATTTTTTATCATTTATCAAGGGATTTCTGAATTGAATAAAAATGCTGAAAAGGTAT
>JAJIZL010039839.1:0-20460 GCA_023969395.1 Amblyomma maculatum
TATATCTTCCAGGAGATCTAGGCAGCAAAATTAGAGCAAGGGGGCATTTTTGTGAGTTTATATGTAATTTTAGTGCGTAAATTGCTACTTTTCCCAAAAGGCTACTGCGCATTAGGGCCAGAAATGCAGATTCTCGAACAACCACTGAATATTCGTGGCGGTGTGAAACACCACTGGTCAACAAGACGTGGTGCATGCCTTAGGCGACCCTCCTAGTAAAATGTGGAAGGGGTAGGAATTGTACTGTATATTGCACTTTCTTTTAAATTCAGACCTTTAGTATATGCATACTATCGAAGGCGTATGCACAGAGCGGGTTACACCGCCAGCTTGATCTTTACAATGCAGTCTAAGAGTTAAAAGCCAGCAGGCGACTGCTGCATTACTCTATTCACAGAGCCGCACAGCCTCCGTCCGGATGGTCCCCGCTGCCCATTAGGCTGGTGTCTGAACGTAAGTTGTACCACCTGAGTTTTTAAGTGCGTTATGAACAAGCCAAGCGTTATGTATCATTACGTTACATGTATTTCTAGTATAAATGTCGCCTGTAACCACTGGACGCTAACGTTGAGAATTTCCTGCCAGGTGATTCTATGCGGGGTGTAGTGGAAACGTCCCGCGCTTTATTACCGGTAAGTCTAGCATTGGCTTCATAGTCGGTAACAATGCGAGGCACGACAGCTTTGGCATTTCCTCAATAAGTAGTACGTATATGTGTGTCGTCCATCGCGAGCGTAGAGGAAGCGCTTAGTCGCAAGCTCATCAGCCTGGCGCAATCAAGGTGACGCCAGGAAATGCACAACTGACGGCGCTCGCTTTATTGTGAAAGTGTTCCTCACGGTACGCAGAAAGACACGAAATGCTAAATGATGGCGGGAATACTGCCCTCCGTATTAGTCATCATGCTGGTAGCAGCGTTAGTATAGCCAGCCGCTCAAATGGCACTTTGGTTCAGGCAGTAGCATCCTCAATTTGCGTGCCCCTTATGTTCTACCTGGTGTTTCAACGAACACGTTAGCCATTTCTATAATTTGGTAGTTCGCGATTATCCAGCATCCAATTCTGCACCACAGTAGACTTATTCACTACAAAATTTCATCTAATTACAGAGGCTTGAACCATAATTCACAAATATTTTCTTTAATTAGCCCTTAGTGGCTAGTGCCAATCGGGAGTTCGAAGCTGTGTACAAAATTGTGTACAAGACTGTGTGCAAGACGATGTGCCATATCAGCTTCTCGAAAGAAAACAAATTCGGAACCACTTATGCGGTGTTATGAAAAAGAGCGACCACTCTGTTGGTAATGGCTCCTTCCTTCCGTACGCCAAACGACCGAAGCAAGCCAGAGTTCTTCACGTGGCCGAATAGCGCCTGCGATTTCTGATCGGCGTCAACATGTCAGTGCAACTTGTGCAACATGTCATTCAATAACATGACGTTTCGACCAAGGGTCTGCGCGCATAATGCACTCAATGCCGGTTTTGAGTACCAAAGCAAGCACCTAAAGTCTTTTCGTCGCACGGATCTGCAAATAAAAGTGTTCTTGTTGTTGATGTTGTTGTTGAAAACGGATATGAGATCGCTTCATCCGCGGCTTCCAACTCCACATTGGCATCAGCCACCCAAGTACGGTAACTGAAATGGCGATTAGTGAGGTCCAGATTTTAAACAGCTGCATGAATAAAAAAGCTTTTTCAGTGAATTACGTCTATTGCAACTGGGGGCTTGTTACTAATGTGTTTTTTTTTTATTATTTTAACTTCGCACTCCTCACGTTTAGTAATTTTGAAAATTTGCCGCTCAAACAGTCAGTGTTGGTCGGATATTTAGGGGAGTAGATTTGTAATAAGGGAGTAACTACTCATTGACATCCACCCAAGCGCAGCCATACGGCTACAAAGGAAATAAGTCGGTGTCCTAAACGAGTTCTGCTTTGACACCTAGCAAGTTTCCTTCATATAGCATAAAATAACGTCAAAAGTGACGATATCAACCCGCCACATGAGAACCGGGGCCACTTGGTATGTGTTATTACTGAAGAAGGTGGTATCCGCTCACCGCAGTATGCCGCGCTGGTAGGCTCGGCTGCATGAGGTTTTCTGCTTCAAGGTTTAGATTTAGCGTGTGAAAAACCTTGATACTCTTTATTCCATCATCTACCGGAAATGTCGTTATAGAAAATCCGAACATTGGCATCGTAGGATGCAGTTTTCTTAGGGGTACTGGGACTTGAGAATATCGGCGGGGACAGTCTGCGTACATGCGGGTAAAGCACGCGCAGCATTAGCGATGCCACTGAGAGCATGCTGGATCTTCTTCCTCATCTTTACAAGTTCATCTTCATCTTTACATTATGTATATGCGCAATTTGAAGCAACAAGTTATATCAATATTGAGAAGGCTAACTACCTATACTATTAAAAAAGAGAGTTGTTAGATTTCATTTATTCAAACAGAGATACTTACGTTTTTTTCCGGTGATCAACTATAGTGACCAGTACTCCGGCGGAGAAAGTACTCGTCTAACTAGTCTGTCTTAATTATTCCAAACAGAGGTACGTGCAGCGTCCTATATATTCATAGAGCTTTCAAACAAAAATGAAGCTGTGAAAAAGATGCTAATTTCCTTGTACACTCTAATGTTATTGCTAATTCTTTCACGGATTATGCTTCATGTTCAAGGTTGCTCTTTTTAGATCTTCGGATGATCAGATATATCATCCTCTCTCACTCACACGCACACACACACACACACGCACACACACTATATATATATATATATATATATATTAAGCACTTTATGCTTGTATTTTCGAAAGCTCTCACTTCCAGTTTCGGCACTTCGATACTTACGTGCCTGAGAATGAAAACGTCGACATCTCGAACTTGACCGGTGCACTTCTCCGGCAATTGAATCAACCAATTTGCCCGAAAATAAGTTCCGAGAACACGCAAGCGAACTCTTCCATGTATTAATATGTTGTTATTTTTCCCTTTTTTACTAACTAGATGTCGTTAACCCGAAGACGCACTGGCGATGACGTAAACTGGGAAGGTAAGTTCATCAAAATAAGTGCCTCAAGCTTATGCTTGGTTTGTCTAAATTTGTGTGGCCGGACCAGGAAGAATTTCCCATCGAGTGCAGGCCTTACTATGACGTTTTTCTCGCATTCTGTGGGTTCAAGGCTTGCGAAAGTAAATTTCTGCACGCACCTCGTCCAGAGCAGTCGCCTTAGTCGTGGTGTTTTGTTTTGTTTTTGTTTGTTTGTTTGTTTGTTTTTTTTGGGGGGGGGGTTAACTTGATTTGGGCGATTTAAGAAAAACCATCTCCGGTTCGGTTTTTTATATAAGGTTGCCTGTATCCAAAAACAAGAAGCTATATGTTATAATATTACGGTTCTTATAAATGCTTTGTAATTACAGTATTATAATTTTTGTTCTCGTATTTACTTCATTTTACTTTTCTCCTAATTACAGGCTGACTTTTCGAGCATCAAGTCAAAAACGAAATCGAACCGCCAAATCGAACGTGAAAGTTGGATTTGGTGGTTTTAGTTTTCAATCTACTATGTAATAAAGAACAATAGTGCAGTCGCTATTCTTAAAGAAACGTTGGGACCACCCTTTTACATCGCGTGGAAAACAGGTGGATTCGATATGTCGCATGCATTAACCTAACAAGTCTGCTGTAAAATTTACACAAAAAGCATTTTAATCGTGACAGCTCCGTACTAGATATATCTCTTGTCCTACTACAATGATTCGTTCACCCATTTTGATTCAACCTTATCGTCATGCATCGTCTGCCCGCCATCGTCAAATGAGGCATCACTGCCATCTACCTTTCCTTCCTCAAGGACGTCTACCGACCCAATGATCTTCATTGGTCACTATCGATTCTTAGCATAAAATTTCACACTTGTCTAGGGTTGCGAGCCTTGGGCTTCGTGGCACATCAGTCTCTACCCCCACTTAGCACATACTGAGCTCTGCAGGCTTCTGCTTCAAGTCACAGTAGGGTTGCCAACATCCCGGATTTTTAAGGACTTGCCCTCATTTTCATATGTAAACACGTGTCTCTACTTGACCTTGTCGGGACATCTATATGTCCCGGACTGAAGACAAAACAGTTCCACAGCTCATAACGTGAGGCGACGAAAGTGACTCTTCACTCCCAGCTCTAACAGCAAGCGCGCTGAGGCCGCTACATGGGCGCGCTCCAGAAGCATAGGGCAGGGTGTATAGCGCAAATACGGTAGGTGTACCTGAAACACAGCGCCATCCCAGGCACCCGCTGCAATAATACAACAATGTGGCTATAGCGTTATCATGTCTCCATCTTTCATTCTCACGGTGACAAACAATTGTAATGGTAAAGCGTGGGCTTCCACTGTTTCTCAAGGCAGAGCTATGGGTGAAGCAGAAATTCTGCATGAAGTGCGAGTTCTGTTAAGAATAGAATCACCTTCTGGAAGCTGGCAAGATCGTTACTGGAAGCTCTCAGAAGTCAGTTGACGTAGAATTCTAAAAGGTCGCAACAGTAAAGACGACGGGTTGTGAGCAAGAAAATAAAAATGAACTGTTTAACAAAGCTACTTCCTCGCTCCCATTATCTCCGCCCTCCCTCTGTTTCCGACTCCCTGCATTGAAGTGTTAGCAGCTTTAAGTCCTATCACTCGTCAGTACATGTACTTCATTTTGGTCACTTCCGGGGGCCGAGATCATTAGAGGCAGCCAACAGCTATGTCCCAAGCCCATTGCATGCACCTTTCCACACCAGGCGCTTCGCGTCACTACCTTTTCCCGCAGCTAACCTATACGCAGATTTGCCCACCCTCGCCACAAAGCAGACTTTCAAGAAGCGAAGAGACAGGCAACGGGGAAATGCTCTTTATTTGTTCACAAGGTTCATTTCAAAGGTACTGCAGATTACTAACAATACAGAGTAATAATGTTACTCCTCGACGCTCCAGATGAATAAGCGCCGAGTATGCGAATTCGATGCAGTGTGAAGGTGGTGGGAAAAGAATCTCTCAGTCCGGGCAGTCACGAGTGGGGGTGGATGGTAGTTGGTGTTCAAATAATTGATGCTGATGCCGTTGGTTATATGATTGAGCCGGAGCAGAATCAGTGTGATGTGAAGGTAGATTCAGTGCGGTACAAGCTCTTGTATTTAATGTAACAAAGGACTTGCGATGACACGTTGACCCATGCCCATAGTGTAAAACTATCCTCTTCGAGGGTAATGAGTGATTAAGATGAAGTAACTGATCATGTGTTTGAAAAAAGGTATTCCGTGCATCAGGATTGGAATATGTTAATTACGCTCCTCAAGAGTGTTGTTTCACGTTATATGCACCTCTTAGAGTGCTGTAACGGCCTAATATCAGACGTATAGAATCCAAGGGACGTCATATAGCAATATGTATTACCACTGGGTCTGCGCGACAATCGTTGACAATAAGTATCCTTCTAGTTACTGAAGCCTCAATCAGTTTAAGAGTTTGCATAGTCTATTATGATACCAAAGCGCCTAAAGAAGATTAATTCGCCTCTGTATCTGTGAACCAGCTGGACGGATCATCATGTGGACGCTGGGATAGGAGTAGTGGTACAGGCGACCCGGGGCTCCCTGCTCACTCCACTCGATGCCATCTGCGAAGCTGTTGTGCTGACCGTTGAGGTTAAGGCCGTTCAGGTTGGACACGTGGCACCTATTGTACCACCAGGCTCCGCGGTACGTGATGGCACAGTTTTCAGGTGCCGGTGCGTTGTCGTTGTCTCGGTCGAAAGTGCTGAAGCCGATTTGATTCCCGTCACTCAGCGAATCCCAGCCTGCCATGAAATAGTGTATTGAAGTTGAGAGACATGTACACGGGTAAATGGCACAAAGAGGGTTGTTGTAAGTATTACAGTATCATAATTAAGGAACTTTGCACAAAGACGTCATGCGCAGTATTCATTTACCGCGTATACACACTATCTTTGCAAATACCATACAAAGTCACCGGTTGAAATGCAAACCCCGAATACAGTGACATTATTGGACGCATCAAAACTCGTTTATCCTGCAACACCCTAGAAGTGAAATATCTGGTAAAGGTTACGGACAACAGGAATTTTGTCACAAATGGATGATCCCAGGCAAAACGTCCCAGGCCCAAGAGCGACCACCGCCAATTCTTCTTTAATGAAATTGACCGTATTAGCGAATGTCCGAAAGGCCTTTCTATCAAATTATTTTTCTAGAGAGAAAAAAAAATCCTTGGCTCACTCAAGCGCTAGTTAAAATCTTCGCGAAGAAGCATTTTCTAAATCATTCATGAAACAAATTACTACGACAGACGTCGTTTTAGAACATTTCGCTTCCGTTGTTTTTATGTGAGCCTCTGATTTGAACACAAAAATGTTTGTCATCTTCATGAGTCTTTAAAATTAGAAAAAAAAATGTGGAATTTTAGGAACTCTTAAAGGGAAATCTTTACTATCCTAGCGGCATCGCTATCGCCGTTTCCGCAATGAGATTAGAAGAATGCGGCTAACCGCATGACTCACCCGCTTGGCAGGTGCCCCTAACCATGTGACTCGCAGCTGGCTCGCCGCGCGCGGCAGGTGCACCTGCACGTGACTCGGGACTGGCTCGCTGCCGCACGCTAGCTTCGCACTGTTGTTGCGCTTAGCCACGTGAGAAGTTGAAGTTCTTGTTGGCGATAGCTAGTGTCAGCCTTGCGGGTTGTGGCGGCAATTGCTATACCGTGACGACATTTAAATATTAATTAGGATCCGCCTGTCAGGCACATACAAACAATCGCATGTAATCGTTACCCGTCATGACGGCTGCCATCATCTGGAGTCTAGATTTTGCAGGAAAACTAAAAAAAGGCGCAAGACTTCCGTTCTATAAGACCGGTCTTCGTACGGGTAGACACGACCTGAAGTGAACTTTGGGGGACTCCTGTTTTCTCGAAGGAAACGAAAAACATACTCCTTTCCGCACTGTATCATGGACAGCACATGATGTAATAATCTATATCCCCGCGCACAACACGTGTGGAACAAAGCGGGGGCTCTTACCTTGCGTGCACGCATAGGTACAAGCAAGTCCGTACGAATGTAATATAATAAAGTGGCTTGGAACTTTAGTCTTCGAAACATAAATATTATATTGCTCTATTCCTTACCTGTCGAGATAGAGCTAAACATGGACATTAGAGTAAGCTTTCCTTCTTCGAAAAATAGTCAGGCCAAAGATCTTTAGCACAATCGCCAATGCCTTCATTGCTTTTTGTTTTTGTTTTTGTTTTCACAATTGGCCGCTGTAGTCGCTTTTGGGGTCTGGGACATTTTGCATGGAATGACCCACATGGTTCCTTCATGGGAAAACATTAATAATTGGAAGATTTAAAAAGAAGAAAACGTTTACACCAGAGCTATACTAAGAAAATTTTCATGATTTCAAAAGCGTTAACACATCTAAAGGTTACATGCAAAGGGTAGATTAAGAAGAATTCTCAGAACCGTTGCCTCACTTCCTAGTGCAGCATTACGATTCAACAAAGTTTAGCCTATTTTTCCGTTACATTTGTGTAAATTTGTCTGTAATCATGTGTTCTGCATCTCTAACAGGTGACAATTTCAGCATAATTTATAAATATGCTGACAAGGTAGTTTCTTCAAATCTGTTACTAATTCATGTAGTGCTGCTAGCAGGCCATAATATTCACATTATTGCAATCTGTATCATAGATGAAACACTAAACATTAGAGGGTCAAAGGTAACGCAATTTGTACTATAATACATACTGTAACTACTCGCTTTGCAATGTGTTAACATCGCCTGCCACTGGGTTTTCTAGGCAATAACCTGTCCTACGTGAAGCGTACTGCAGCCTTCCTTCTAGGGCACTTCTTATGCTTTTGTTTCAAAAAGAGTGCACGGACTTATTTAAAACAAAACATGGCTGATTAAAACTAAATGAGAGAATTGTTATATCTTTGCGCTTGAGTATAAGGGGGCTCTTTCCGGGTGTTGAGCAATAATATGATTTATCCCAATCCTAACAAGGTACTCGATTAAGGCAACCAAAGGAATCCTCTCTTATTCTGCTCTGTACTATTAAATATTACTTTTGTTTTGCAGATCAACCGTTCGCGCGAATCAAACTTTCGTGTTGCTATACATGTTTAATGGTATACGACGGAAGCTTTTATATAGAGTACACTATAGAAAAAGCAAAGTTAAGTAGCCAGGAAGAACAAAATAAGAAAAGGCAGAGCAATAATATTGTTATTTGTAGATGCCACAAAACATGTTAAGTAGAGTCCAATTATAGGACAAAACAACGTAAAATGATCGGGAAAAAATAACAAAACTGCATAGAGTAATGATATTGATGTGTAAAAGTAGCGACCGTCCAGCTCGTGCTTAGCTACTAAACGCTTCAAACTAAATATGCACGCAACAAATTCCTCGCAAGCAGTGAAATTCGCCGCTCCCTATTTTTATCTTCTAGGCTTCGTGTAAGAGGCAGAGTGACTTATAAATATTTACTTTTACAATATGTATGTCTTTGCTACCTCGCACGACGCCAGTACTCAAAATATTTTCCTGTGCCATTCAGTGCACGTACCGGGTGGACCTAGGTGCTTCCCAAGCTGCAACTTGAAGTTCTCCTCTTCGCTGCCGACCCGGAAGCTCTCGTAGTCGACAAAGACGGGGTCTCCCGTGGTGTTCCTCAGGACAACCCTCAGCTCCATGTTCTCCGGATCTGCTGTCAGGGCGTGTAAAGCCCTGTTGCCTGCGCGCGGTTAGAGAGATGATTTAGTGTACAGGATAATTCATGTAAACTAAAACGCTGAATCACATGTATTGCAAATTGAAAACGTAAGCACAATAGAGGTTCGTCCAGGATTCATAACCTGTTGTTTCCATAAACAGAAGCTGCCACTAAATCAACTTTATTGCTGAAACAACGGGCTGGAACACCCACGCCAGAACTCTTCCTTTCAAAACCAATACCACAATGTCATTTCCTCAACATCTTTATGTAACTGTTACCTATATACGTTTATACTAAGCTCCTACATATCTCCCAGTACTTCTCGCAATTGCCATTTCCTCTCATCTACCATGGCCTCAGCAAGTCTCCCTAAATCTTCCTCATCCATGGTCGAGACTAAATATAAAATTGTTTTTCCTGCCCACGCCAAAGAGCTTGCCTGCTTTTCTGTGGCCCTACCTAGGCCAAAATCTTCCCTGGTTGTCTTTCTATATATTTTAGAGACTGCAAGATCCTTACTTGGTTGACAATCGAGCCGTCTTCCCACAAGACGTTTCCCAGCTCTCCTGTCATCTGGTTCTATTGCACGACTCAAGCATTTCTCACGGCGCTCTCATTCAAACGCAGAACTATGCATAATAGCGCGCATACACGACTTGACAGCGGCTTGGAAGCTCACTGAACTGAACTGAACCTCGTTCCAATGTATCCGTAAGCCTGCGCAGCCAGAAACCGCTGCTTATAGTGCAAAGAAATAGAGCTGGTTTCTTGTCAGGGCGATGGATGCGCCATTGTGTCTGTGCCCTAGAGTTCTCGATTTGTTGCTAGCTGGCATAGGCGTTACGTATTAATAAAAATTGTGCAGCGCTGTTGCCTTAGTTAGACGCCTTTTACAAAGCATCTCATTACTCTCACATCACAAGAACATCAATTCATTCAACGAAAAAAATATTTCCTCGTCACATCACTTCACACCAAGCGTTCCTTTGCCTACTTCATCCCGGGAGCTGATATATGTGTCACTGGTTGCTGGAAACATATGGGCGACGTCGCATCATTCGTGACGCACCCGTAGAGCCGCATACCAGAGCCATGCGCTCGTGTAACCACCGATAACAGAAAGTTGTTTCCGTTCACATAAACGATGTCCCTGTTGGGAGTTAAATTGCCCGATCTGGTATGTACCAACCAAGGTCGAAACCCAACTGCCCTCTTAGTTTATTCCGCTTTAAAATCTGCGAAGCAACGCATTCTGCAATCTTGCACTTCATCAAGACTGGCGATATTTCATCCTTGGGGTGCCGACAATCACAATAATTACTAGTCTTGTTTATGGTACTTGCGCCTAACACTCCAGTCAATAAAATTCAGGAATGCGCGTAAACGCTGAGTTTGTGCCTTTACAATGACGGAAAGCTAATAATCATTTAGAACAGGCAGACAAAAAACGTATTGCGAGGCGCTCGTTTACGAGCGGAAATGAAAATTAATCTGCATAAAAAGAATCACGCCCCGAACAACAACTGGGGGAAGAAGACAGAAGTGTCCCTCGTAATCAACTCAGAAAACGCCAGCAGGTATTTTTGAATCCCGGTATATTTTGAATTTGTATAGAAGAATAAAATATGAACACATTTATTATATTATTCGTTTTTGTTCCCTACTGTATGCATAAGGTTCCCTTACATTCCTAATTTTGCATGCTCGTTCGGGACCAAGCACGTGATATTATTTAGACAAACGCCCTTGCAACCGCTACCAGCACCACGTTTGGTTAACTCATATGTAAAATCAATTTCTTCCTCTAAAATGTATACGCTCTCTAGTGACTCATAGGACACCGCACAACTCTGCTTACAGTGGCCCAGAAGCAGTGCGTGCGAAAGTGCAGGAAATTGTCTTCAACGATTCCGCGCGCCCGCCGTGGTAGCTCAGTAGTCAAAGCGGTCGGCTACTGAGCCCGAGTACCAGAGTTCAAAGCCGACCATGGCGTTCGTGCTCCAATAGAGGCGAAACGCAATTGTGCCCTTGTGCTGCGGGATGTCACCAAAAGTTTAAATTATCCCGAAGCCCTCTACTAAGCCACCTTTCTTCCTCTCTTTCTGCCTTCATTCCCACCTTCCTCCCTTTACTTTTGGTGCGGTTCAGGTGTCCAAAGAGAGGTGTGATAGGTAATGAGACATCCCTTTTCTGTAAATCAATTCCACCATTTTCATACCAATCCAGTACTCCTTGGTGGGATCCCCGAAACCTGTCGTGTACTCCGTCCAGTTTCGGTAGAAGTAGTAGGCGTTGTTGCCGAACTGTCCACGCCTCTGAATCACCTGCGGTAAACACAATTAGGATGCGGTTACTACATTTTTTTTCGTATAATATATAGATGGATTTATTGTAAGGAAAGGCAGAGAGGTTGGCCAGAATAATTCAAATCTGGCCTGCTACTCTGCACTGGGAAAGGGGAAGGAGAGTAGAAAGAAGATCATGATGGGTGACGATCTTGAAGAAGGCATATGAAATATATATGTAGGTACAGTAGCTTGCTATACAAGTACGAAACAAGTCCGCTGGGGCACGAAAAACGGCAAAGAGCACGCACTGCCTGGACACCCTTTCCCTTGCCCTACCAAGCACCCAGCAACAGTTCCCCCGACAGAGGCCTCTTGTCCAAACATTTCCAGGAAGCGGCTAGCACACTTCTTTCGCACGCATACACTGGGCACACCAATAATATATGGTCCAGTCTCTAGGAGGCCACAAGCTGAACATTCAGGCGATTCCATCTGTCCAATTAAATATAGGTACTAAACATGTTTTGTGTCTGCACAAAACTTAAACTTAGAGTCAATAACACAAGCGCTCCTTTTTTCGGAGAAGCATATATCGAGCAAATACAATCGGCAAAGATAAACGTTATCACTTGTACAATCGAGAACCGCCGTTTTACATACCGTTTATTCTATGGCAGTTTTGCTGGTTTCAATCGAATCCCGGCCACGGCGACCACTTTTCGATAAAGGCAAAAAGTAAGACACCCGTGTGCTGTACGATGTCAGTGCACGTTAAAGAACCCCAGGTAGTCGACATTTCCGGAGTCCTCCACTACGGCCTTTCCCTTAGCTTGAGTCATTTCGGGAAGTTAAGCCACAACAACAAAACCAACCAAACATTTATTTTCTTTAACGTTTACAGCACCAGCGGATAGAAAGATATCTCGATGAACCATGCGACCCAAGTCGACAACTTGAAACCCACACTCTCCAACGAAATGCGCCTGCACTGAAGCACTGAAAAGGGGTGCTGCTACATATTACGCATGTATGAAAGAAGAGAAGAAATAGACAGAGAGAGAGAGAAGAAACATGATGCATTTGTACGCAAACACTCGTTGAAAAACTGCGCGGAAACTAGAAAAATAACAATTTCACATTGGAGACGCCATACTGGCCACTGCAGCCACCTGGGTCAGGCGATTTTCCTGGCTCGCAACAACACCATTCAGATCAGAGCGTTTACGTCAAAATTTAAAAACTTAAGTAGTAATATCGAGTACATATTCAAGCAGGCCGAGCAAAAATACATTAGCCGGCCCATTATATGCATCTAAACAATATATGTAAGGGAATATCGTGCTTGCTAGGCAAGTTGCGACGTTGCAGGGCATGCAGGCCTAAGTCATGTCCTTAGTACTCTCACCAACCTTCTGTTTCCTTTCCATGGCGACCTCTATTTTTCTTAGTAAAGAGACATCAACAAACCTGGACGAAAAACAGAATATTTTATTTATTTATTTTTATTTATTTGTATTTATCTAATTTTTTTATTTACTTATTTATTTTCACATTCTAAAAACTCGGCAACGCTATTGCTAGACTGCGGTACAATTGCTAAAATAAAAACCTAGTATGCACGAACCATTTGTTTACTGGATCACAAACTCCTGAGAACAACAAATGAAACTTAATAAAATTGTTATAGAGGAATGAAAGCTATTCCTGCTATCGTGCTACGAGGGTTCCACAAAGAGGTGCAAATATTGGTTACACAAATCGCTCAATATCGCTCACGTCAAACATTAAAAAAAAAAAAATCAAAGAAAATTTTAATAAGCCAAAATACTAATTTTTATATTGGCAAACTGAGCTTTTTTTATGTTATTACGAATATTTGGACAATCTTGGTCAATATAATTGCATAAGTTGTCACTCCCTTGTTTCAGAACAACATTCACTTTTACGAAGGACAGCTCGAAATATTCAAGACTGGTTAAAAAAATCTAGGGTCACTGACCACTTGTCAAAAATAGTTAGTTAACGTTTCGAAACCCCTACGGGTTCCTTGTTCACAATGAACAACGGGCCGATTTTCATCAGTTCTTTATTTTCATCAGTTCTTTAACTCCATCCCACAATTGCAAATACGAAGAAAAATTCAGAGACTAAAGCATCTATTTTTGCTAAAAAACAACAAACTTGCTATGAGCCCTGAACCTTACCTTACGCCCCTTACAACACGTCCAACAAGACATCATCATGCACAATCTGTAACTCCGTATCAAGCCAAAATCAATGCAAGAATGGAACAAGCTGCCTTCTGATGTAATAATGTCCATTGAATCTGCTGATAAATTGCTGGCCTTTGTAACCATAGTCGTGTTTCATATTGGTGTATATTTTCTTGTTAGTGTTGAACATGTCTTATCGTAATTTGCTTGTCACTTGTGTTTAGTATATTACTTTTGATGAATTCATATTTTATTGCATTGTATTCTTTTCGCCCCTCCTGCTAGAGCCCAGTTAGGGCCTGCAGTATTTGGTAAATAAATAAATAAATAAAAGTGGTCACTGACGCTAGATTTTTTCAACCATACTACTACTTGACCAGACGGCGTTCCGTCAAACCTTGGATTACAATATTCAAGAATGATAGACAAGGGCAGAGTTGCCAGGTGCTCGACAAGCACTCATTCCGATTAACTCACCGTCCACCCTCCACCATCCGTGTCCATGTCGCAGTAGACAACCTGCCCCTCAAGATCGTCAGCCCGGACGAAAATGTTGTATGGGCCGCTTTTTGTCTGGCCCGCGTGCAGATGGTCTGTGCAGTGCCGGGGCCGTATGCTGTCTGCGAAAGCCCATCAATCACAGGCAGTGTTCTTAATACTGACACCTAAGAAACTCCTGCTCAAAATCTATTCGGAGCCTTTGTCATGCTTTTCGAAGGTTGGTAGACTGTTGCGCATCCAATCATCGCAGTAATGTGTAGAGATTTTCATGATTATATACAGCTGCCTTTTTTTTTAGGAACACTTGACAGTCTATCTGAATGCGACATTAATATCCAACAACCTATATGTTATGGTCTATTATTATCACCTGATTCTAATTCATAGGATATACGCCCTAAAGGAATTTTTATGCTGGCATGATCGGTAAGAGCAGACTTTCTCATCAACTTGCAAGAAGAATTCTTTCGATATTATTACAAGCACTCATCTGTGCCCGCGTATTGTTAGTGCCATATTTCCGAAAAAACTATAGTTGCATATCCACTTTCGATAATTTTATGGCTCATTTTTCTCAGCTAATAGGCTGAATTTCTTGCAGCCTAGCGCTGTCCTAAGAGGCCCGAAGATAGTCAATCACTAGGACAGTGAGATGCAGCCAATATGATATATGTTGAAGACGCTATGGAATAATATGAGGTATATTTGAAAAGTAAAGGCGGATTTATTGCATTTAAATATTAGCGAGTCCGAACAAATTGCACGCATGCACCGATATCCATTTTGTTTTTTCGGTAGCACTGAACTCATTGTTCTCATTCAGGATAATTCCCGCGAAAGTCAATGCACCCAGCAGTTCCAACGAATATGTGATTAAATTTTTATAATAAATGGTAATTACTTAAAACCTGGGCCTAGTTTATATTCCTGCCTAGAATAATGAGTCAAGGGAAGGCTCGACAATTGTGTCGAGACTCGCAAATACACATGATGAAGAGAGGAGTGGCAGGCACATGCCGTATACAGACCGAAGCAATCAACAAGAGGTAGGACTGCCATTTGATCAGTGATTGACGAATAATTATTTGAGTCACAAATTTGAACCTTAGGGCCATACCGCTATTTACACAATTGCTACAGAAAGGCTGCGATATCACAAGTTGTGTGCCAGGCGGTTAATAAAAATGCTTGACAGCCAACACAAACTGTGAAGAATGTCACGTTTGAGAGCGTGTGTAAACCGACATCGAAAAGAAGAAGATGAATGTTGTGCACTTAGAAAAATGGCTTGATGGACAACGGTTCGAAACAGACGAGGAACTCGAGACAAATTCTGAGAACTGGTTCAATTTCCAGGTGGCGAAATCTTATGCACAGATATTAGAGGAGCTAGTGTAGCATTGTGAAGAGTACTTACGCGTGAATAGCGATTGTTAGGAACAGTTAAACATGGCTGTAGAAGAACACATCTGTCCTTAAAAAAATCTGTTCACAAATATATATTCTCTGGTTCCTAGGAGAACTAGCGCAATCAGGGATTTCGGCACAGTCTGTACGAGGCCGCTCTCTCTTTCTCTTCGTGAACTTGAAGCGCGAAAGGGAATGTGGCCACGCGCGCATCATGCGACTGATCTAGTGAGGAGGCGGTGCGACCGCCCAGATGCAGCCAGTTAGAGAGCGGCGCGTATCAAAGTTGCGACCGTTATCGGGTAGGGTCATACACGTCAAGCTATAACACGGTCAAATATTTTAAGGGCCATTATGTCCGGCCTGTCCATACAATGAAGCATGATGGCAAACCACTCGAAGCACCACCTCTGGGTCCTTCTATGCTTGCATCGCTTTCTTCGAAACTCGCCTGCGTCGGACGTAATGTTGTAATTAGAACAGTTACCGTATTATACCTGGAAGTGGATCCCTCTGCACAGGCACTTGTTGCTCCCGTGTCCAGCCTGAGCAGCCGCGTGTCGCTCGCGCGCCCTTACCATCGACCTCGCCCTCTCGCGTCAGTCATCCCTCAGCCTCCACAGACAGTAGAAGTGGACAACTGGTGCTCCTGGACGTCGGACATGCCGCTCACCTTATTGTGAAGCAGCTTCTGCTTACTTCTGCGCCTTAACTGGCACCCGCCTTCAAGCGCACTTTTCTGCTCGTCGCTGGAAAAACGCATAGAAAATTACACCGGGAGTTGGCCACTCTAGCGCAATAACCTAAAGGGCCCTTACTTTTCAATTTCGCCTGTTTTTGTAATCTCGATCATAGTTGCGTGATCCTTGTGTCGGTATGTACAATCACTAGCTTTATCAGCGTTAATCCCGTGGACATGTAACTTTCCACGTTTAGAACCCTGTATTGAGCCCCCTGTATGTTTCCTGTACAATACTAGTACCAATATGTCTGCCAGCGGTATGATTCGACATTGGCAGCTTTTTCGGGTGTGGTGACGTTAAATACGCTCAAGTTTTGCCTTCTCGTTTAGTCTATGGCTATAGGTTGTAACCCCAGCATCTGTCTTAACTACAGCGTAGGAGCCTATCCTATCCAGTTTCAAAACGCCAATATAATATCGCGCCTGTCCATATACGCAACTGCTTCATTCAGTTCAATAGTGACTTGTTTTGGTAAATATATTGTGGAAATATTGCGATAGTAAACATGGTTCCCGGAGATTGAATATGCTGACTCGATTCTTCGATAGTCATCCGTCTGTTTTTGGAGAATATGCTTCTGTGTAAACAGTAACGTCCTCAGCTGTCAGCATGTTGGCAGTTAGACTCTTAAGCATATTGTGCCGCTCGAAAGCATGCTAAAGCGACAAACAGATATCTCCGGACATAAACTGCTCTTATAAGTGAGTGTTAATAGGGTGTGCGTGTTCTTCCTCCTTCGCACATGCTTAAAGAGGGGTTTCTGTCTTGAATGTGCATCAGTGACATCATCCTTGCTGTCCTGCACACAAACAATTAAGGCCTCATCCTCATCTCGGGGTCAGATATAGCATGCTCAATATTGAATGATACATGACATGGCATATTTTATCTCGATATACTGCTTTCTCTATATCCATTGTAATATGGTGTGCAAATTACTGCCCCTTCTAAGATTGCGTACATATACCAAAGGAAGACAACTGCATGGTCCTATTACCCGTGAAAAATGGGTTATCGATATCACTCCAAACCACCAAGGTATCTTACCATCGTTTATCACTCGTGCTAGCAATTAGTTCGGCAGCGTAAAGTTGAAAACGTTTGGCGCTATTGAGATCATGGGTCAGAATCCGCCATCCACGTGCCTTGAATACCACAATCCGCGCGAAGCTTCAACCCTTAGTTCATACCGCAGCTGTTTGTGAGTCCGGGTATAAATGGCCTTCCCTTCAGTCAATCTCCTAAATAATTATTGCAGCATAGCTCCCAAGGATCAATGCTCCAAATATTTCTAAAACTTGAAAATCTCAAGCAAAGTTTCGTACCACACACATAGTTCTACGTATTTTTCACTATCATGAAGCTGGTAAAGATAGCGCCACAACTGACCGGTTTATTACAACAAAAAAAAGACACTCCAGCGTACATGCGGCTCTCGGGGGGCATCCAGGCGCAAATTAAAAAAATAGAGCCAGGGATAAACTCCGCTTACACCGATTAAGACGTGCGAAAGCATTGTTTACTATGGTTTGTCATGGTTTGGCTTGGCAGCTAAGAATTTAGAGTGGCACAGAGTCTGACAATATGATAAAGGTCTTTAGTTGGTTCGGGTTTTATGGAAAAGAAAGGCTTAATATCTGCCGCACTTCTCGGTGGGCGCTCACACTAATAATGAACGGAATACAAGTGGATATGCATATGTTGTCGGTTCAAATACCTATCGCTAACTCACCTCCAACTTGACTGGCTGACAAGTCCTAAATTGGAATCAAAGTGGTATGACCCTATCTTGAATGTTACACAAATAGTGGTTGCATCGTCCTTTTGATACGGAATCACGTTATATCTATTTTTTCTGCTTCCTGCACACACTTTCTGCTGAAACCACACATGAGTCAGGTAAGCCTTTTGCCTTAAAATGTGAGCTTACTCTTGATGTGCGAGAGGATGGTCATGAGTTGCTTGACCCGTTCTTCGGCCTGCACAATGGAGGGCATCACTGCTGCACCAACCGTCGCACTCATCGCGCACATGACGAAGCAGAAGACGAGAACCTTATTCCAAGTCATTGTCTCAGAACGCCAGTACGTCTTTCGGAAGTACTACAGTGTTTTGGAAACAGCCCCTGCACATAAAAAAAAAAAAACAGCGTATTGTTAAAGCGACACCCGCAGTACTAATGATTCCTGAATTGATTAGTTTCCGAGTGCAGATGATTAACGTATGAAGAAGACGTAATCTTCTAGCTCTGCCAAAAAGTATAGCCTGAAACAGCAGACAACAATTATTGCGTGTCTATCATAACATCAGAAAGATAACGTGCGCGCCACTCCACGCCACGTCGACCTCGCGAGTCCAGAACTGTCGAAAACTAAAATATTTAATGTGAAAACTATTCATTCTGCCTTAACCACCACGCGACTCGCCGAAAAGTGATTACGTAGGAACTGCCTAGCTTTCCGTCACTAAATGCGAAAAAAATATTTAAAAAGTAAGACTCCTAAGAATCTCGCGCTTATTGTTGCCGACATTTGCTGTGCACTATATTTTAGCACTCTAAACAAAAGACAGTAAATATAGGCAACTAAAACGTGCTTAAGACTGTTACCATACATTACTGAGTCATTTTAGGGTTTTGCATAAAAATGGCTACTACTACGCTTTGTCAAGCGCACTTTGTTTGCATATTGGGGGTGTAATTGCGGCACAGTACGCCACAGGTCATACGCTAAATTGGAATATAAAGGCTAGTAACCAATACTGAATTCGCGGAGTTATCCACAAGAACGGCTTTATGCTTTCCTTCGGTGTACTGGGTATCGTATCGCTGACAATCACAATTTGTCAAGATCTCAGCTCCAGCCTGACAACGTATTTATCTTCTAAAAACAACATCGTTGTTCTCACGCCTGAGCTACTTGGACCAGGGGCGTAGCTTCCTCAACGTTCCTAGATTTTAGCAGGACAGAGCGCAGTTAAACTTCGTGTTTTTTCTCTTCGTGCAGTGAAGGGAAATCACTACCTTGCCTGTACGGTTTTGAGAGCTAAGCAATAGGTTTGAGCGCGAATCTGTCGCTAGTTTGAGAAACTTTATTCTCCCATTTTAATCGTGCGTTTAAGAAGTTTACTTTATGAGCTTTTCCAACGCCACAGCTTGATGGCAGTGTAAATTTCAATTTGCGCCCGGTATTCAAATGACTTTGATGGCTCCTCCTTAAGTAAATGAGAAGAGAACTACATAACGAACGACAGCGGAAACAGTTCGAACGTTAAGACGGCTTAAAAAACGCGGTAAAGAATAGACAACTCTGTCTAACCGATCATCATTACGAACAAAATCACCAAGCCAAGCGTTCGTAGTAACTTGCATATGCGAGGACAAAGAACAAACACGGACTGAGGAACCTACAAATCATCTTAACAGTAAACATTTGTTTGTATATTTGGGCCCCACGCCCACCAATCAACATGTCTTTTTTTTTTTTTTTTTTTTTACTGAAAGCCAGCTTATGCAAAGCTGTACTTGTGTCCGATTCTGGTGCAAGGGAATACGGGCCTCGTCATCATAAGGGCAGTTGTAATTGAAGACCTCTTCTGGAAACTGCAGTACTTAAGTTGCTACGTATTTTCCTTCGCTGACACATTTTGTACTAATTAAACTGCATCCTATGTTTTTTGCTCAGCCAAATCTGCGATGCGCCCTAAAAGCAGGCGCTTCAATAATTGTGAACTGCAGCCACTACGCACCTTATGGATGTCCACGTGATTCGAAGCCGTTGTAAGGTTCGTATAGATGATTTCCCGCGAGCACCTCGGCCGCGAATGCTCAAATGCTTCTCACGTAAAGCGACGGCGGAGCACTGGCCGCCGACTGCTAACTTTCGCGCCACTAAACGCATTTCAGCCGGAGGGAGAGGAGGAAAATGGAAAGAAGGAAGATGACCATGCCGCTTGTGACGACCTTTGATGAACAAGGACGTTGCCCGATTGCGGGGTATACCACACATTACACTTCGAGGCCGAAACGCACGCGGTGTTCCTGCGGTGGCACCGGTTGCACCAGAGAGGGCAATTGGGGCATCATTACACGCTTTGATCTGGCGCCGAATGCCGCAAGTCTACAGCAAAGAGAAGGGGAGATGATGATGCTGACTGAAAAACGGCGTAAAAAGGAAAATTGTAAAGAAAACACAAGGGACTGAGGGGTGTCGCTTATGTCATTGCTGTTGTCCCCTAGCTGTTTAGCACTCACCCACGAGGGCGATTGGTCACACAAAGAAGGATTCAACGCTTGATATTGCCGGGCAGCTTTAGGCAGATGAAAAAAATCAAGAATGGCTACACCTTAAGCAACAATTTAATTCTGATGTTTATATGTCGGCTCTAATGTGTTTGTCTTATTTATTCGCGTATTATTTTTTTATATTTCAGCAACCGTATAACCTGCACGGTGCACAGACAAGGCATTTCATGGCAGATATTCATTGTTAGATCAAGTGATAGTTGTTGTGAGATAAGGACGGTTCT
>JAJIZL010039850.1:0-30235 GCA_023969395.1 Amblyomma maculatum
AACTTTTGTAAGGGGGCGGTCTCCAGTCAAGCCGCCAAATTACCCCTTAAGCAGAGAGGACTCCCTAATATGGGTGGGTTCCTGCTCATGAGAGTATTCCGAGGAATGAGGCTGCTCACAGACTCGCTCGAGAATTATACATCCGAGCTGCTCTGGAAGTGCCCCTGAGTGGGAATAAATACCCTCGCATAACGTATAAAGAAAAACCGAAATACCTAGATTGAATAGGATAACATTCTCAGTTCCGGATAGGTCACTCACTCCAAAGGAGTGCAGGGCCCGGAGGAGGCTTCAGGTCAACAGATTCTTTTCGTACTCCTTACTACACGATGAAGACAGTGGGAGCCTGAGCTCTGCAGTAGCTTCCACAGAATTAGTTCGCAAAATCACATAATTTGGAGTGTCAGGACTCACCTGGGGCTAAATCACAAAGCATCCCAGACCTTGCCACCTGAGAAGAGCTGATCCGGAGCCACGACCCGGATCAGCAAAGGCTCATCAGCCGTCAGGCGGAGACAGCTTACTACAATACTCTCTCCGCGGTCTCCAGTGCTGAGAGCCGGCTGGGAGGCACCCCCTCCTAATTGCTACACCCCGACCGTGAAGCTCCATGATGACGGAAATAAAGTTATTTCATTCATTCATTCATTCATTCATTCATTCATTCACTCATTCATTCATTCATTCATTCATTCAT
The DNA here is from genome assembly GCA_023969395.1 of Amblyomma maculatum. NCBI lineage: Eukaryota > Metazoa > Arthropoda > Arachnida > Ixodida > Ixodidae > Amblyomma > Amblyomma maculatum. Next base: position 698 of record JAJIZL010039850.1, read on the forward strand.
TCATTCATTCATTCATTCATTCATTCATCAAGAAATAGGTGCGGATAGAGAGCCAATATTTAGACTGTGCAGCGGTGGCGTAGCGGTAGAACATCCGCCTCGCATGCAAGAGGACCGGGGTTCAAATCCCGGTGCCGCGCAATTCTCCACCGGATCAAAAAAAAATAAAATCCGCGTGTCGATGGAATTGCATAAACAGGTTTGGGGTGCGACCTGATGCCGGTGAACACCTCCGGCAACGCACTCCCTCACCAGAACAGGAGTTGGCCACCCTGGTGCAGTAATTGGCCACAACCTCTCATGATAAGCTCCACAAAACCCCGGCCCTCAGTCACCAGCGGCTGCGGAACAACTGACCACGGCGGCGGTCAGACCTGTGACGCAGCAGGGGGTGCTAAGAAAGCCTGGCTCCGCTGGACAGGCCGCCATTGGAAACTGACCCTGGCAACGTTTAATGCTAGAACCCTAGCTAGTGAAGCTAGTTTAGCAGTGCTCTTACAGGAACTAGAAGGTATGAAATCGGATGTCATAGGACTTAGTGAGGTTAGGAGGCCGAATGAGGCATATACTGTACTGAAGGATGGGCATGTATTGTGTTATCGAGGCTTACCGGAGAGGCGAGAACTAGGAGTAGGTTTCCTTGTCAATAAGCATATAGCGGGTAATATCGATGAATTCTATAGTATTAATGAGAGGGTGGCAGGCATCGTAATTAGGCCTAATAAGCGGTATAAACTGAAGGTTGTACAGGCCTATGCACCTACATGTAGTTATGATGACCAGGCAGTTGAAAGCTTCTACGAAGATGTAGAATCGGCAATGCGAAAAGTAAAGACGCAATATACTGTACTAATGGGCGACTTCAATGCCAAGGTAGGGAAAAAGCAAGCAGGCGACAAGGCAGTCGGTGACTATGGCATTGGTTCTAGGGATAGCAGGGGGGAGTTACTAGTTGAGTTTGCAGAGCGCAATAACTTACGAATCATGAATACCTTCTTCAGCAAACGAAATAACCGGAAATGGACATGGAAAACTCCGAACGGGGAGACTAAAAATGAAATCGACTTCATAATGTGTTCAACCCCCGCCATTATGCAAGATGTAGAGGTAATCGGGAAAGTGAGATGCAGTGACCACAGGATGGTGAGGTCCCGAATCAGCCTAAATCTGAAGAAGGAACGCAACAGATTAGTAAGAAAGGAACCCATCAACGAATTAGCTGTGAGGGGGAGGGCAGAAGAGTTCAGGATCTCGCTACAGAATAGGTATTCAGCTCTAACTGAGGATGGCGACATTACCCTTGAGGCAAGGAACAATAGTTTCAGAAATATCATTACTGAGTGCGCGGTAGAAGTAGGCGGTAGGAAAGTTAGAGAGGATAGCGGTAAGCTGTCTAAGGAGACGAAAGATTTGATTAAGAAACGCCAGAGAATGAAAGCTTCCAATCCAACAGACCGGATCGAATTGGCCGAGATATCAAAGCTAATCAATAAGCGCAAGGTGGCCGATATAAGGAAGTATAACATGGAGAAAATTGAGCATGCAGTAAAGAACGGGGGAAGCCTTAAAGCGGTAAAGAAGAAATTGGGCATAGGCAAAAACCAGATGTATGCGATGAGGGACAAGGCGGGCAACGTCATCACTAATATGGAAAAGATAGTCAAAGTAGCCGAGGAGTTCTATACAGATCTCTACAGTAGCCAAAGTAGTCAGGACCGTAATGAGATTGGCGGTAGGGAAAAACATTCAGACGTTCCACCAGTGACGAAGGACGAGGTCAAGAAAGCATTAGAAACTATGAAAAGGGGGAAATCAGCTGGAGAGGATCAGATAACTACGGATTTGCTGAAGGACGGGGGGGATATCGTGTTAGAAAAACTGGCCACCTTGTATACGCAGTGCCTAGTGTCATCGACGGTACCGGAACCATGGAAGAATGCAAACATTATCCTCATTCATAAGAAAGGGGACTCTAAGGACCTTAAAAATTACAGACCAATCAGCTTACTGTCAGTTACGTATAAGGTATTTACTAAAGTAATCGCTAATAGAATCAGAACAACCTTAGACTTCAATCAATCAAAGGATCAAGCAGGGTTTCGGAAACGGTACTCTACTATCGATCATATCCATACCGTCAATCAGGTGATAGAAAAATGCTCGGAATATAACCAGCCCTTATACATAGCATTCATTGATTACGAAAAAGCATTTGACTCAGTTGAAACCTCGGCGGTGATGCAGGCATTGCGAACTCAGGGGGTAGACGAGCCGTACGTGAAAGTGCTGGAAGATATATACAGTGGCTGCACAGCAACCATAGTTCTGCATAAAGAAAGTAACAAAATTCCCATAAAGAAAGGTGTTAGGCAAGGAGACACAATCTCCCCAGTACTATTCACAGCTTGCTTAGAGGAAGTATTCAGAGACTTGGAATGGGAGCAGTTAGGGATAAGGGTAGATGGAGAATACCTCAGTAATCTGCGATTTGCTGATGACATTGCCTTGCTAAGCAACTCGGGAGATGAACTACAAATAATGATTGATGACCTAGACAGGAAAAGTAGAAAGGTAGGCTTGAAAATCAATATGCAGAAGACTAAGGTAATGTTCAACAGCCTCGGGAAGGAACAGCAGTTTACATTAGGTAGCGAAGTACTGGAAGTAGTAAGCGAATATGTCTACTTAGGACAGGTAGTAACCGCAGATCCGGACCATGAAAAGGAAATAACAAGAAGAATAAGATTGGGATGGAGCGCATTTGGCAGGCACTCGCAGATTATGTCTAGCAGATTACCGGTATCGCTAAAGAGGAAAGTATATAACAGTTGCATCTTACCTGCACTCACCTATGGAGCTGAAACGTGGAGGCTAACCAAGAGAGTTCTACTTAAGTTGAGGGCTACTCAGAGGGCTATGGAACGAAAAATGGTAGGGGTAACATTAAGAGATAGGAAGCGTGCAGAGTGGGTCAGAATTCTAGTTTAAATTAAGAAGAAGAAATGGACATGGGCAGGACATGTAGTGAGAAGAGAGGATAACCGATGGTCGCTTAGGGTAACAAACTGGATTCCAAGGGAAGGAAAGCGCAGCAGGGGGCGGCAGAAAGTTAGGTGGGCGGATGAGATTAAGAAGTTCGCAGGGGTCAAGTGGATGCAGCTAGCACAGAACCGGGTTAAGTGGAGAAATATGGGAGAGGCCTTCGCCCTGCAGTGGGTATAGTCAGGCTGATGATGATGATGATGATACGCAGGAATCATGCTTTGCCTGAGTCTCGGAACATTTGATGATCTCTCAAAACAAGTGAATTCATAAAAGAATGGCCTCGTTCGCAATTTTTCTTGTGATTGTGTTAGGTGGCCCGGTAATGACCGCTAGACAATCCTAAAAGATATTAATTGATATTTCTGTTCCTTCTAGCTTGTTGGTTGCACCTGCATTTTTTTATCAACGCTAACAAATGTTTTTTTCGTATTCTGCAGATATATGCCTGAGTAGATGCAGCAAGTCACTGCCAGCGGCCGGTCCGCTGTGAATGTTTGGGGCGCTGTGACCGCCGAAGGCCTGGGACCCCTGGTTCGTCTAGAGAGCCGATTCAATGGAGAGGCCTACTGCTCAATCCTGGACGATGTGCTCTTCCCGTACCTTCTAGGAGGACCATTTCCGGACAGCGACTTCATTCTGCAGCATGATAACTCCCCAATACACAAATCGAAAAAAGTCGCTGCATTTCTTGAGCTCCGCGACATCGCAGTGTTGGAATGGCCTGCTCAGTCCCCTGACCTAAATGTTATAGAGAATGTTTGGGGCGTAATGAAGAGCGCTATGACCGGCCGACAGCTGCACGGCCTCTCAGCGGACGTACTATGGATTGTTGTCCAAGAGGAGTGGGAGCGGCTAAGGTCCAATGCGAGCCTTTGTAGGTCCCTATACAGGTCCCTCCAGAACAGGATGAAAGCCGTCATAAACGCAGGTGGCGAACCGACCAGCTACTGACCTTGGCCATGGAACTCGTTTAAGGGCAGCACATAGGAGAAAATAAAACTCCAAACAAGAGCAAACCCTGAACAGACTCGGTGGATCATGAATTTTATTTCCTACAATCAGTTTTGCGTTCTGAATTAAATGCGTTACCTTGATGTCAAACTTTTTTTGTCCATGAAAGGATACCTGATGTGTGGGGTTGTAGTTGTTGTAGTGGGGTTGTAGAAAGGAAAGACGGTCATTTAATGTGCTATATCCGTGCATGCTAAGTATCGCCGGGGTCGAAATTATTCAGATCCCTCTACTACGTCGACGTCTCCCATAGCGTGAGTGTCTTTTGGGCATTTAACAGCATAAACTAATCCAGAATAGAGCTGAGAAATTTGAAACACCTGCATTTAACCGAGTACGCTGCACTGGTAACACGCGCTGCTGAGTGGCCGCATGCGGAACCAACAACGTGATGCAGTCAGTAAAATGCGACATTGCCAACTCGGTGCGTCTGGGCGCTGTCAGCACACAGGGTAGGTGCGCTTCCCAGCAAAGCAAGCAGGGCGCGCTTCCGTGCTGTAGCAGACGACACGAAGCACCGCCTCCAGTCTGCTGTGCGCATGCGCCACATTGTTTCGATGCGCGAACGCGCCGGATGCGCTGACGCTCCGCGTAGCGCGGGCACGCTTCGCCGTGTTCGCACATATTTTGAAGGACCCTGTACACGGACGACGGAGCGGAGTCCTGCGAGGCAAAGACTGAAGCGGCGCCTACAAGAAAGCCTTAGGAGTGTTAGCGTGAGTGCTGTCACGCCAGTAGCAATGCTTTTGTACCGTCATCAATGCTTTGGCCCTATTACTCGCCCTATCCGCGCCGCAGCGTGTTTTGTGTTGTCGCGGTGAAGCCCTGACCCATGTTCCGTTTTATTCTGCATAGTCCATTGTCGCGCACTTCGACGGCATGTTTCCAGCGCAGTTTTGACCAATACTGTTTCTTTTCTATTTTATACTTTTCTGTTGATCCGGAATAAACCGGTGTTTTTAAGGAAGACTTAGTTTTCACTCGTCGGGCGAGACCATCGCTCGCGAACCCGTATTCTAGAAGGCGGAGCCTTCAGTGGTTCTCCAGACTTTAAACTTGTCCCACTCAGTGATTTTGCGTTCCTTAATGTTTGGCGCTTTCGGCCCTCCCTCTATATTAATTACTGTGATATCTAAAGAAGAAGCTCCGATTAAGCTGACAGATAGCCGAGAAAGAGGAAGAGGCGTGAGGAAATTGAAGAAATTGAAGAAATTAAAGAGAGAGCTCGTGGGTGTGCAGGTGTGTCAGCCCGTTCTGGAGCACCATTAGATTCCTTGATGTCTAAAGCCATAATAACTGCTGTGGAAGCAACCATGACCAAAATGGTGGATAGGATTGTGACAACAGTCACAGAGTGCATATCCAATGTTCTGGCAGCTCACATTTCTCAAGCTGTGTAAACTGCTATGGTTGCTCCTGCTGCACCTGGGGATTCACAATCAGTACAGCACTCCTTAGGTGCAATGTCTTGCTCGCAAAATGAATCTATTTCCGCATCACCTATGCAAAATTCCGACAAGTCAGACGAGGCTCATGATGTAGATATGGGAGAGACAGATACGCGAATCCGTAGTGGATCCCCGTTGTCAAAACCGTCACCACCTCGCCCACAGGCAAAATCAAAAAAGCAACAGCTAGGCTCTAAACCAAAGGAAAACATTTTGGGGCAGGCTGTTGCTGCTGCCAGGATTACATAATCATACACTGTAAAAAAAAATTGGTCAAAATGACGGAAAATTCTTGGCAGCTCTATTTCCAAGCATTATCCGTCATTTCAGCTGATGGTGCTTTTAGTCATTTTGATGTTTACTTGTCAAACTGGAATACATTTAAGCCGTCAATATGACAGTTGACCATCATTTCTAAATGACGGTGCATTTCCTCATTTCAATATATTGTACTTAAGTTGTAAATATGACAGTTGATTGTCATTCTCAAATGACGGTTCATTTCATTATTTGGTATAATACAATTAGGCCGTCAGTATGATGGCTGGCTGTCATTTCCACATGATGGTGTTGTTAATCATTTTGATGTACTGCTTGTGAACCAGGAACACAACGGAGTCATCAATGTGACATTGTACAATGTGCCGTCATACTGACGGTTGTTGTGTCAGTTTGAAATACATTTAAAGCGTCAATATGACTACTTCGCATGTTTTCACTTCACGGTCCAATGACATTAAGTACTTTTTTCTACAGTACAGCCTAAGTTAAACATTTTTTATCATTCAACATAAGGCATATTTAAGCCATCAATATAATGCTATAAGAATCCATCAATATCATTTCAGCTATTTGAATCTGAAACACATTTATTTAGAATTTCCTACAGCATCGGTTGTAAGGTGCTGAGCAAAATTTATGTTTGTGCCACTCTGAAATCGAGCCTCAAGAGCTAAGTTCAACTGCTTCTCTTTGTCATTGGATCTGTTCCTTTTTATTTTTAATAAAGGACTTCGACTGCTGCTGCTGTCAAGCTGCAGAGTGACTCGCAGAATATCTTTAAAGAAGTCACAAAAATTAGCACTTTCAAAAAACCTTTATTGTTATAAATGCGCTAAAATGTAATGTAAAATACACTTTGAACTTGCAGCTTGCTGCTCGCAGATCCTTCCCAAAATCATGCACAGTGTATCTAGAAAACAGAATATGACGTATACTCATATTAGATACATGATTATATTAAGGGTAAACAGAACAATATGGGGCCATAAGAAAAGCATCCAACATACGCTGAAACTAACATCGGATGTACAAAATACAAACATTCAAAACGGGGGCAACTTTTTTTACCATCACTGCATACCAGTAATTTCTATAAAATGAGACAACAGAAATCTGTCCATCTCGTATTTATGAACTTTGAGTCATTTTGTCCAGCTTCTTCCCTGACTCGCGAGAGATAGTAATTTTGTCAAGCTAGCCTGACATTCCAGTTTCCAAGTCCACTTATCCCAGCTGTTATTTCCCAAAGTCTTAGAAAATAAACAATTTGAACAGAGGTGAACCACAAAAAGTTGAGATGACAGTGAAATTCTTTATAGTACCGTAGTTCAGGTAAAAATTTTACTGTCAGAAGGAATGGCTTCATTTGCTGACTTCATTACCATTTCATCTCTAAACCATTGAGATTATTTTCATGCAATTACTTTTATTTTTCCCATGTGAAGGCAACTACAGGGGTCAATTTTCTTCCTTTACCTGATTCTTTCAGTTGAAGAACGCAAACGCTTAAAGTCATCTTCAGTCATAATAATAATAATTCCTCAAGGTCAAACTTTCACTTACGGGGCACTTCATCTGCTGCAATTTAGGCACAGTCTTAGTTGAATGAATCAGTACCATCTCACTCAACTGGCCAGCTCCGAGAAACAAATTGTCCCTCCCGCAAGGAACATTTGCAACCGCCACAAGACCGGCAACCAACTTTTCAGATTCACTAGGGCTGCAGGAAGGTTAGAAAAATCAAATAATGTACAAAAACATGACTTTACATAAACTTCCAATTGCCAACATGGTGGAGCAAGCGATTCGCAGTTTTGTTTCCGTTCTGATGCTTGACTGTCTCAGCACATTGTTTACATAGACGACAAGCAGTAATCGATGACAATGGCTGTAGTGGTTCTGCAAGCCTAAGGCAAACATGGGCTTAGACGAAGTTTAGACTCAAAATAAACCTGCCACTGTGAGTTCACTCAAGGGTAGATGCTTTGGCTTGTTGGTTCATAGCAGAAAAAGACATGGACACGCGGTCGACACACAGTGCGAACTTCCAATAAATGTTTAGTTTAGTAAAGAAAGGTTTTTATACTTTCATATTACAGTGGGCCATCAGGCATGCACTAGCAAAGCATATCTGACAGATACACAAGTTCCCTTGACAAAGTGCGACCAAAGGGCTGCTTGCATAATTTTCTTTGAAAAGGGACAATCACTGGGCTTCATTTATTTTACGTGTTAACCTGTTTTTATGCACTTTTAGAACCACAGGCTTTCTGAGATGGGAAATGCATTCACACACATGGCAGTGAGTCGACAAACTTTTCCCGCGCATGCTCTTCTACGTGCAGCCCATGGTCCCGAAGCTTATCATTCAGATATCTGCCCATTTCTCCTACATATTGTTTGCCACATGGGAGAGGAATTCGGTAGGGAACATTCTCGGAGCAATAAACAAATTTTTCCCCAAGCTTCCTTGTGCAGCAGCCAACCGCCTTATTGAGCTCTGAAAAATTTTTTGTGCGCAGACGACTCAACATGTAGGGAGCCGAAAAACCCGCTCTGCTGCTAGATCACTGCGCTATTTTCTTTTGAGCCCAGCAACCCAGTGGCAGAGTTCTATTTTTCGGCTCCTTATAAGTTGAGTCATCTGTGCACGAAAACGTTTTCAAAACTCAATAAGGCACACAATAAGCTGCACAATGAAGCTTGAAGAAAAATCCATTTATTGCACTGAAAATGTTGTCTATCCAATATATCTCTCCTATGGGCTATGGCAAACAATATGTAGCACAAGTGGGCAGATGCTTGAGTGATAAACTTTGGGACCATGGGCTGGGCGTCAAGAGCATGTGCGGGAAAGGTTTATCGACCCAATTCCATGTGTGTGAATGCATTCCCCATCTCAGAAAACGTGTGATTTTAAAAGTGCATAAAAACAGGTTAACACGGGAAATAATTGAAGCCCAGTGGATCGTCCCTTTCGGAAGAAAATTATGCAAGCAACCCTTCGGTCACACTGCTGTCAAGGGACCTTGTGTATCTGTCAGATACGCTTTGCTAGTGCATTCCTGATTGTCCACTGTGATATGAAGGTATAAAAACATTTCTTTACTGAAATAATTATTTGTTGCACTGCATGTCTCTCCTACTTGTGTCCATGTCTTTTTGCGCTACACATTTTTTCTTTGAGCTCACTGAACGACCACATTTTGTGGGACACCTCCCTGCATAGTCTTGTAGTTCATGTGGCTAATCACTTTCAAAACGTGGCAGTTATAGCTGCGAAAAGCCACCACTGCTACTGCGTTGCACTGCAGAAAGGTGTGCGAAGGCACTCAAAATTCTGGATCATTTCTTTAACATTTCCAAGAATGTGTGCAAAAGCAGAACACTAGACTAAATGAAAAAAAAAAAAATGGTCCTTGGCGCATGGTTTTCAATAATATTCAGAGCGTTCATTAGGCAAAAGTACTGTGATGCTGTATGTTCTTGGCATTTCTTGTCAGTTTCATAGGGTTATTCAAAACTTCAAGGCATTTACCTCATCTCTTAATGATGAATTAATCACGATTGTTGCATTTGCGAAGAAAGCAAGCACATGTGAGCTCTGCGAACTTTGAGCAGTGCAAGCTTTGGCAGTGGACGATATCTCAGAACAGTAAGAGCTTGCAGCCATTCGTATGTACTGAATGAACCCACAGATGATAAAAGACTTGCTTTTATTAGGCTCCTTTCTGGATTAAATTTTCTGTCTGATCACATTTTCGGCCCCCTTGAATTCTGAATAATTGACTTTCCATTCTGCATATTATATAGTGGTTCGGCTCTTTGCAGCAGCACTGCGGCGAATATAAAAGGTTGGAAAAATTTAGAACATTGGTTCTACGACTACTGCTGTGGTTCCATGAAAATGTCGAAATAAACGAGAGTCGGAAAACTCACAGGTCAGATATTTCGCCTTTGAATGCTACATAGTTGGTCGTTTTGCACATTGCCTGCTTCAAATCTCAGCAACTACAGATATTCAAATTTTTAGAGCTGCAAGAAATAATCACAGTAAAGGTTTTTTTTTTTGCAATTAACTAACACAGCAACTACCAGCTGCCGCCGAATATTTCCTCGCCTTATTCTCAGACGGATTTATAATACAAATGAATTATTTCTTAATGCACTACACAATTTGCAACTTAGCCTTTCATGTCTAATGGTGCATCAATCAAGTCACACTGAACAACACTTTCTTTAAAAAGCATTTCATGTAGGAATGAGGTTCCTTGAACTAAGATGAGTGAAGGAAATCCTAATGCATTGTGTAGATGTGCATTAACTCTAGCCACTGCTATAAGCTATCACAGTAGCACAAGCCACATAACAGTGACTGTGATCAATTCAAAGGACAACTCACCAGTGTAAAAACACCCGTAGCAGGCTCAACGACCTCGGTGAAATACCGCTGGCTGGCCCTTTTCCTCGGCCCTTGAAAGGGTTTATTTTTCCAAAGTACCTGTAAATTATGAATAGTAAAATATATTAGATTGATTTGGTGGGCGACGCTGCTAACAATGGTGCATTAAAAAGCAGAGGGGTGGGAGAAGCAAGAAAGTAAAGATATGCATGGAGTAGTTCCAGCATATATTCAATAATTTGTCTAAAAATGGCAAGGCCAGTGATGGTATGAAGCAGCACTGAACGAGAATAAAGAGGGCACGCCTCAGTTCGCAAGTAGAGCCAATGTTTCGATAAGTAGACTTGTCTTCGTCTGGCATGACATGGAAATATGACATAGAAATATGTCATGGGAATGAATTTTGAGTATGCCAAGAATTGTTTTCTTTGCCTCCTCTTTTCTGATTACTTTGCTTCGTTAGTGTCGCAAAAATGAAATAATTGTTAAACCTAGCTTGCCATTATTTTGCTATAGCCTCCTCTATTTTTTCTGTGCCTGCCGGATCCCAGAGCGAACAATGGGAGCGCGCCGTCGCTGCAGTTGCACGACGCAACCACTCATCGTGGTGGGGGCGCCACTCACGTAGGGGTGCTGCGCATGCAGTTTCAAGGGCGCATTGATGGTCCCGCGCCGCTCGTGAAGCAGGTTCCGCATTTTTCTGTGAATGTCTTGCCCAGTGCAATAGCGTCCACGAATAATTTTTCCAAGATGGCTGATTCTGAAACGTATGCTGAAGGGTACATGCATGAATATTCACGCGAATAGCACATGCATGCTAAAGCAAGGGACTTGTACTTACCACGTCTAAAAGGCATCATTTTAAGCGAGAACTTTTACAGCTCGTTAGGTAGCAGCTGTTGTCGGCACCGCATGTAGGATATAATCGGGGGCTGCGTAAAAAAATCCTATCATGGTAATTTGTGTTTCTAGTGATTGTTGTGTGGTATAGCTAGGCAATGTCAAGTAATGTAACTGATGAATTAAAAAATAATAAAATGAAAATATTAAAAAGGGGGCTCAAACGTGTCAAAACGCTCAGAATGAGAAGCGAATACTTAATGATGTAATTCATGGAATAAAAATTTTCATTCCGCGAATAACAATTAAGGCGGTGTTAAAGGCACTATATCGGCATCTTCTCTTAAGGCAAAGCTTGAGCGTCCCTCTAATTTTTAGGTACGTAAACACTGCATGCACATCAGACAGAAAAGCCAAACTTCGTTTTACATCCATACAGAAGAAGGGAAAAAATTATTCCCAGCTTGGAAAGGAAACACAGTGAAGCATCAATTTGAAACTTCACATACTTTCTTCACAGCGGCTTCTGAAAGTATGTTACAAGGAAAAAAATGATTCCCAGCTTAGAAAGGAAACACACTGAAGCATCAATTCACAACTTCACATACTTCCGTGACAATGGTTTCTGAAAGAAAGTTTTGTGAATGCCACTCTTATCAGTGGCTGCAAAGGCATAGTTCACGAGCAGCGGCTTTATGAATCTTGAGCACACCAACTTAGCTACATCATGATGGTGCTGGCTGTTGGCGCAGTGAAAGAGGCCAGACTTTGAAACAGCTGGTACAGAGCGTTTGCAGTGGTTTGTGAAGCGTTGGGCATTTTTGAAGTGCTGTCTGGACAAATATCCGCAGGGTCTCTAGGACATGAAGCAGGCTATCTGAGGGGTATAACAATCCACCTCTGTCCTGGTGAAAAGTGAACATTTGAAGAGGCTGCTTTGTCAAAGGTTTGGTGACGATTGCACTGCAGCTATCACATTGCATATGCTCCTTAACAACACGGGAGATATATCCACCAACATAAACTGTTGCTGACACTTGCAGTGTTGCAAACCTTGCCACATCTGGCTGCTTTAGATGTTCCAGTACATTTACAGCTTGCTTTGGAAGCTCAGCTGAGCTTTTCGACACCTGTGGAGTTTAGAGTAAAACACCCTTGGATGGTCCAGGCTTTTCAGCGCAAAGAACGTTACTGTCCAGCGACACAGCTGCGATGCCCGTCTTCAAAACTTTTTCTAGCCCCGAGATCGCAGAACGGACATCCAGCTGGTCATTGCAACCCACCGACCGCCTTAGGGTCTCAAAAAATGATTCGATGGGGTCACTGCTAAACTTCCTTGTTAATATAAAACCAAACTTTTCTCTAGTGAGAAGGTAGCGGACGCAATGAACAGTACAGTATGTCGTAAGCAGGAGCGCTTCATATGTTTCAGCCATAAAGAATCCACGAGGAGATGATGTATTGCTCTTCAACTCCTCCATGTACAGGGGAAACGTGATTTCTAGCCACTCAAGGCGATCATCATCTGGGCTGTCGTAGTGCCTCACATCAGGAAAGCGTTGCTGGACATGTTGCACAGTGTTGCTTGTATCATGCAAAAGGAACCATCGATACACATTTCGCATGAAGGTTATTGTCGGGCCTGCAGCAGAAAAAGCAGGATGGCAGCTATGGAACGCTTGCGTCATGAGAACTTCTATTGCTGAAGTAACCTCGGAAGAGAATACCTCCACTGCCCTCTTAACATTCATTTTTTCAATGTTATTGGGGTAGACGTGTTTCCTGCTTAGGTTCCTCACTGGCCTGACCAGCCATGTTTTTTGCATTTCATAGAGTTTTTTTAGGTGGGAAGAGTACACCTCACCAGCTTTGCCGAGGTCTCGTGACAAAAACTTCGACCGCACATTTTTCATTATGTGACAGTAATCGAAGCTTAGGAAAAGTTCTCGGTCGGGATTGCATGGGTGTTGGATTCTATAGGTCAAAAACCCACCACAGAGCTCTTTCATAGCACTTACGTTGATTTTGTGATTATCTGTCACCTGGCGCACTATTTCGAAGCCTAATTCTTCCACTTTTTTCATCACATAGAGAAGCAACTTCGATAGCTGAGAGCCGCTTAACCCTTTCGTAAAAAAGTATGCAACAGGAATCTTATAAGTAGTGCTGAGCCCATTTATCACAAAGCATAGCAAGGAGTTTGCCAAAACAAGCTCACTGTCAGGTGAATTTGCTATGCGCATATCAACCTGACCAACGGAGCAATCTCGCTGCTTGTATTGAAGCTTGGGCTTTATCCGCATCTCATCTACTATCAGTGAGCAGGTTCTAGATTGGGGTGCACCAAGCTTCTCTAGTTCAGCCTTCGGCCTGGCTTGCACTAAGTGGTTGACACCTGTCTCACCCGAGCTGCTCCCAAGGTAATTCAAAAGGGTAGTTCTGCTAGGTAGCTTGAGTAGCATCTCCCTCCTTTCGTGCTCGTAAGCTTTTGTGGAGAGGTGGCGCAGCACGATGCAATGGCGCACTACGTCTTCAGTCCAAGTTGGATTTTTGCGGCTAAAGTTAACAATTTGATCCCATTAAAAAAGAGCTGAAATATTCTTCTCTTCTGCCTGCTGACGAATGTACTGCAGATTACCAAAATTGCAATCATTTTTCAATTTTTCAAGCTCTGTTTTGTAGTGGTCTACAGTGCGTCGAAGCTTTTAAACCTGTTTCTTGAGATCCCTTTCTCTGCGTTTCAATCTTGCTCTTTCATTTGCAAGTAAGCTGGACACTCCAACATTCACTTGAATTCCTTGGTGTGAAAAATTCGCATGTGTACTATTTGAAGCCTCCTGCGGTTCCTTTTCATTTTCAGGTTTGGCCTGTTCATCTCTTTCTGGATAAGACGGGCTGGCCTCTTGAGAATTGTCCTCTGACATTTCTGCTTCTGTGCCGTCCTGGAACTTCTGCCGCTTTGTAGCCGGCTCAGGTTCCTTTTCGTTGGTTTTCGGAAACGCCATTTTCCTGATGCTTTCTGTACTCCTTTGATGTAACTGCCTTGGCTTCATTCCAGGGTATTCTGGAAACAAGGAGGGCACTACACCTTTCTTGAGGCGGCGCCGTTTGCCCTCCGCAAAGTCGGTTTCCTTGAAGTGCCGGCTACACACTCTTGAATAATTCGAGGTTGTGTTCGGCACCGTTGTCCCTCCGTATGGCTTTCAACCACTGCCCGTAGCACCGTGTCCGCCGGAATTTCGTGGAACGAGATTCCTGGAATCTTGCTTTTCCCACCTGAGCGGCAACGTGGCACACAGCAGTGTGCCATTAAGTACCTGCAAAGGCAACTGTCAGCGGCTTAATAATGCGCTTTGATATTACAATCGTATACTTAAAAAGTTCCGTGCAAGCACAAGTTCATCGAGCACAAGCACAACAACAAAACTAAGGGCTGGCAGTCTGAGAAGATGCGACCACTAATACTGATCGAATTATAGACAGAGTACGCCACAGGCAGATTTAGGCAGGATAAAAATAACATTATTGCTATCCAGACAAAACAATTCTTGGCTCACCGTTAGAAGGGAGCCGATGGTACCGCATGCGTTGATCGTCACCGATATTTGGGTCCCTGACGCATGAATTTAGCGTCTAAGCAGTGCTGTCACAATAACGAACGCCAGTAAGGTTAAGTTTTTGCACGTGTGAGCCGAAGAGAATGAATCATGAGTGTATAAGGATCAAAATACGCGCGACGGAGCGACTGCGTGGTGCAGCCACGGCGAATGCAGACGAACCCCAACGTGACTAGCGCCACCACTCGGCGCTAAGTGGCGTAGCAGCAGAGTCGCGTCGACGGCCGCGGAGGGCGCATCCGGCCGGCACAAAAAAAATAGAGGAGGCTATGATTTTGCAGTTATATCGTGGGCACATCTTCCATATATTCTTATAAACTGAGGCAAATATATATATTTTTTTCACCTTTCCCACGACTTTTTAGTAGCCTGTATCTATGCGTAATCGAACTTTAAACACTATAATGCTCAACAAAAATATTGATTTATTTATACCACTCATTACGTTTGATTACGATAGCACATGTTACCTCAAATATCTCCATCACCGGCCTTGGTAGAACGAGAGGAAGAAGATGGTTTACACGGTATGATGGAGCACTGAACAAGGGTAAAGGGGGTACGCCTCAGTTCGCAGGTAAAGCCAACGTTTCGACAAGTGGACTTGTCTTCATCTGGGCTTAGACGAAGAAAAGTCCACTTTTCGAAACGTTGGCTCTACCTGCGAACTAAGGTCTGCCCCCTTTACCCTTGTTCTTAGATGAATTTGAATTTAGAAAAAAAAATTATGGGAATTTGCTTCAGTTTATAACAATATATGGAGGATGTGCCCATGATATACCTGCAAAATAATGGCAAGCTAGGTTTAACAATTATTTATATTTTGCAACACTAACGAAGCAAGAGTAATTAGAAAGGAGGGGGCAAGGAAAATCATTCTTAACATACTCAAAATTCCTTTCCATGTCCTATATAATGTGATTCATATATTTTGGCATATAGTTGTCTAGAATGCCTTGAATGTTTATACTGCATAATCTTCTTTGAGGCTGAGTATGCTGAAGTGGTGAAGAGAAACATGTTTGGGACATCCTGATGGCAGACATGTTCACACTCTTAATATTGTGAAAGAAGGCCAGGTCCAGACGGCAAGGTCGTGAAGGCAAGGCAAGGTATGCCGTGTCAGCGTTTAATCTGATGGAGAAAAACCCAAGCGCGCGCCAGAGCCGGCGCCGCGGGACGATGATGATGGTCTGTACAAGAGGAAGAAGATCATGGTATGTAAAAATGAAAGAAGATCCGTGGAGAGCTCACACAATCTGCCCGGGGGGTCGGAAGCGGCCAGCCTGGCCGCTCCTAACCAACCGATGTACCGCGGCGCACAAACGGCTTCAAGCGAGATACATGAACAATTTCAGTTCCACGGTGGCGTCGGTCAGCTGGGGGATCAACAGGTGTGACTAGGTAGTTTACTGGGGAAGTTTGGTTGATTACCTTGTAGGGACCAAGATAGCGGTGCTGAAATTTATCACTAAGGCCAGGGGTGCGCAGTGGTGTATAGAGCAGTACTTCGTCACCAGGACGAAAAGAGACGACGCGATGCTTCGAATCGTAGCGACTCTTGCGGTCTTGCTAGCACGCTTCTGTGTTGAGGCGGGCAAGATGACGGCATCTGGCCACACGGGATAAGAACTGGGCTGATAATGATGAGGAGTAGTCGGGCGTAGAAAAGAAGGAAGTGTCGAGGATTGTAGTAGGAGAACGGCCGAAAACGAGGAAAAATGGGGAGTAACCGGTAGTCCGCTGTACTGCAGTATTATAGGCGAATGTGACGAATGGTAGAACAGTATCCCAATTTCGATGATCCGGTGTGATGTACATGGATAGCATATCCGATAGGGTGCGGTGAAATCGCTCAGTCAGACCGTTAGTCTGGGGATGGTAGCTTGAGGTTGTCTTATGGAGGGTCGATGACGCACGAAGAACTTCGGATACGACTGTCGATAAGAAGGCCGTCCCGCGGTCACTTAGAAGCACCCGAGGAGCGCCATGACGCAATACAATTGACCGCAAAAAGAAATTAGCTACCTCTTCAGCGGAACCAGTCGGTACAGGGGCCGTCTCAGCATAGCGTGTAAGGTGGTCGACAGCTGTTATAATCCAATGGTTACCACCATTGGAGAGAGGTAGGGGACCATATAAGTCGATGCCGACTACGTCGAATGGTGCGGCGGGACAGGGAAGGGGCTGTAGGAGACCAGCGGGGGAAGAGGTCGGCCGCTTGCGGCGTTGGCACAGGTGGCAGGAAGCAACGTATTTAGCTACGGTGGTAGACAGGCCAGGCCAAAAGAATCGTCTTTTTACGCGGTCGTATGTTTTGTTAAAACCAAGGTGACCTGCAGTAGCGTCATCGTGGAAAGCCGCTAGTATACGTGGGCGAAGCACACGCGGTACGACTGGGAGCCAGCGAGTTCCATCAGAATAATACACGTAGCGGCGTAGTATGCCATCTTCAAGCTTGAAATTGCGAAGCTGTCGGCGAAGCCTAGCGTTGGGTGGGCTCGAAGCGCCGATAAGGCGGTCGATGATGGGCCGACAGTAGGCATCAGCTAATTGCTGTGAGCGGAGAGCGTGCTTGTTCTCAGAGTCGTCAAAAGAAACTGCCGTAATATGCGTCGGTGGAAGCGATGATCGGCTGTGGTCAGAGGTGGAAATGCATTGTGAAGAAAAACAGCAGGCTGATTCCGAAACCGGGCAGCGAGAAAGAGCGTCGGCGTCTTGGTGTTGGCGGCCCGATTTATAAATGACGTCGAAATGGTATTCTTGCAGGCGTAGAATCCAGCGGCCAAGTCTGCCTGTCAAATTTTTCAGCGAAGATAACCAGCAAAGAGCATGGTGATCGGTCACAACTGTGAAATGCCGACCATACAGATAAGGGCGAAACTTTTGAACAGCCCAGACGACGGCGAGACATTCCTGCTCGGTAATGGTGTAGTTTTTCTCAGCTGGAGTCATGGTCCGACTGGCGAAGGCAATCACTTTCTCACGTGAAGTTGCATCGCGCTGCAGAAGTACAGCGCCAAGACCGTGACCACTGGCATCAGTGTGCAGGATGGTAGGAGCGCTGTCGCTGAAGTGGCCAAGAACTGGATCTGATGTGAGGGCGTGCTTTAGGTCGTTAAAAGCAGTGTTGCACTGTTCAGTCCACACGAAAGGGCTGCGCGCTTTAAGTAGTTCATGAAGTGGCGCAGCAATAGTTGCAAAATGTCTTATAAATCGCCGGAAATAGGACGCCAGGCCGAGGAAACTCCGCAAATCTGTAGACCGTTGCGGAAGAGGAAAATTCAAGACCGCGGTTATTTTTTCAGGGTCTGGGCGAATGCCGTCATGGCTGACCAGATGTCCTAATATTTTAATTTCCTTCTCTGCAAAGTGGCACTTCTTTGTGTTGAGCTGAAGGCCCGCTGAAGCAAGACACGTGAGGACTTCATTGAGGCGCGTGAGATGGTCGGCAAAAGTTGACGAAAAGATAACAATGTCATCCAAGTAACATAAACAGGTTCTCCATTTGAGGCCACGGAGTACAGTATCGATCATTCTTTCAAATGTTGCGGGTGCGTTACAAAGGCCGAAGGGCATAACATTAAACTCGTAAAGTCCGTCAGGAGTTGCGAAAGCGGTTTTTTCTTTGTCGTCCTCATGCATAGGTATTTGCCAATAACCTGAGCGGAGGTCCAAGGTCGAGAAATATTCGGCACCTTGGAGAGAGTCAAGGGCGTTATCAATACGCGGCATCGGGTAGACGTCTTTGCGGGTAATTTTGTTGAGTGCGTGATAATCAACACAAAATCGTACCGATCCGTCCTTTTTTTTTAACTAATACTACTGGGGAGGACCATGGGCTTGTTGATGGACGAATAATATCGCGACGGAGCATGTCATTGACATTTTCTTCAATTACTTTTCGTTCCGAGAGAGAAACCCGATAAGGTCGTGGGCGTACAATTGAGTTACCTTCGGTAAGGATGCGGTGATGTGCAACACTAGTCCGTCCCAGTGGTGGGGAAGTGGCATCAAAAATGGCTTGGTGGGCTTGAAGCAATTGCAGCAATTCTTGATGTTGGTTTGGCTTGAGGTTCGGATTGATTATCTTCGACAGCATGGAAAGAGAGACTTGCGATGAATCGCGTTGCGGAGGTAGCGGGGCAGTGAGCACCATCATGGATATAGGGTGAGCATCCACTATGCATGGCAGGGAAGTTCCTTTAGTCAGCACGAGGGATTCACGGGAAGTGTTCGTGGCAGCTACTATTGCAGAGCTGCTGCGGAATCGTACAAGGCTTGATGGGAAGGCGATTCCACGGGCAAGATGACGATGATATGGTGCGATGAGTACATCCCCGTCACTGATGTGTTCGGAAGAAACGGTAATAAGTGTTTCGCACTGTGGAGGCAATACAGTATCAGCTGCGGCAATGAGGAAATGATGCCGTGCAGAAATGTCAGATGAACAATCACTGTCTGTCATATGGATGACACGGTCGCCACAAGAAATTAACGCTGAAGTTGTTGACAAAAAATCCCATCCAAAAATCATCAAATGCGCACACGGTGAAAGCACAGCAAACTGAACATGGTGGCGGACGCCGTCTATAGCAACTCGAACTGTGCACTTTGCTGAAGGGTGCAGAGGGACGCCATTTGCTCCACGAAGTTCAGGTCCATCATATGGTGTCGTTACTTTCCGCAAACGGTGGCACAAATCAGCACGAATAACAGAAAGTGCAGCTCCTGTGTCAATCAAAGCTTCGACCGGTAATCCTTCAGCTAAAACGGAAATCATATTATACGGGCGACGAGGAGGACTTTTTGTAAGTTCGCAAAGTGCAGTTTCTCCTCCGGAAACTGCATCGCTTAGTTTTCCGAATTACGGACAGGAACAGTTGTTGCTGGTCGAAGTGGCGAAATAGTGCGGCGGTATGGGGAAGGGGACCGGCGTCGGGATACATGAGCCCCACTTGGTTCAGACGAGGATACCGGCGGTGGTGAGAATCGACGAGGTTGACTAGGAATTGGTCGTCGCTGATAATATGCAGGTGTGTCACTTTCGAAGGCGTCATAACCACGTCGCTCATTCTGAATGCGTCGACGACAAAAGCGAGATATATGTCCTCGAATTCCACAATAATAGCACACTGGGCGAGAGGGGCGCCAAGGTGCGTAATAGGGTGGCGTCGGTTGAGCCGTCGTCATGGCGTTGATGTGGTTGTAGGGTGGTGCTTGGGGTGGGGGAACAAAAGGAGGAGGGGATGCAGTGACGTGAGCGTAAGTCGGTGCTGGGCGAGGTGCAGGAGGATCAGGCGTGACAGGGTGGTTGATAGTGGCCAACTCTTCTTTAATGATGTGGCGGAGGCCGGCGTCATTAGGAGGAGACGAATGATCGCACCCGTGCCGGCAGAAAGGGCTGAGAGCTTGGAGCTCCTCGCGGATTATCGCTCGAATCATGGCTCGTAGATCGAGGTCAGTAGAGGTCGGGGCAGTAGTGAAGCTGGGCTGCAATCGGGAGGACTGTAGCTGGTCGAGGCGTTGGCAGGTCGTTATAATGGAATCAACACTTGATGGATTTTGGGCAACTAGGGTGTTATATGCCATTGAATTGATTCCCTTCAATACATGGTGTACACGTTCAGATTCCAGCATAGTGGGACTGATACGCCGACAGAGTGACAGCACGGCCTCTATGTATGACGCATAGGACTCATCGGGACCTTGACGGCGGGTAGCGAGCTTGTTCCTTGCGATCTCCGTCCGAACAGCCGGGTCAGCGAAGTACTGTCGGAACTGCTGCCTGAAAGTGGGCCAGTTTGTGGTGTGGGGCTCGCGGTTAATAAACCAATTTCTGGCGACCTCAATAAGGTAGAAAGATACGTTCAGAAATTTCAAAGCACCATTACCGGTTGTAGGCACTGCAGCGTTCATAAGTGTCAAGCCAGTCATCGACGTCTTCGTCGCGACGACCAGCGAACAGCGGCGGGTCGCGTTGTCGTGTGGGCACCATCGGAGGCGGCGGTGTAGCCGAGGTAGAGGGTCCGGCCGGGTCGGGACTGCTCTCGGTTGACATGACGATGGTAGTGGTTAAACGGCGACCGGAACGTAGCTCCAGCGAGAGGCAGGGCACAAGGCAGCAAGGGGATCTAATTTCACCTCCACCACTTGTGAAAGAAGGCCAGGTCCAGACGGCAAGGTCGTGAAGGCAAGGCAAGGTATGCCGTGTCAGCGTTTAATCTGATGGAGAAAAACCCAAGCGCGCGCCAGAGCCGGCGCCGCGGGACGATGATGATGGTCTGTACAAGAGGAAGAAGATCATGGTATGTACAAATGAAAGAAGATCCGTGGAGAGCTCACAATATGCTCAACTATACAGAACCATTTCCTGCTATACATGCTTCAAGAGGAAAAGAGGGTAATCTTCAATACTAGTAGGTTGCAGTTAAGGCAAAAGACTTAACTTACTTCGAGATGCAGCTAAATAAATCGAAGCAGCCTCTACATATGACGATGAGCGACAACAATGAAACAACATTTTCACATTATTACCGTGAAAGCCTTAAATATTAGCCCAAAACACAGGACACGAACTCAAAACCTTCAGGTACTTACGTGGACATCACCTAGAGTTCAGTAAAGGAGGCTTTAGATCTCATTAACAAATTGGTTGCTTCTTATTCAACAAAGTAAATAGAATGTACTGTCATGCTCAATACGAGTTGCAACGCATCACGATTGAATCAATTCTGGCATCCATGCAACAATAAATTAGTGAGCATTTAGGGAGAGCATGCAACTTGTAAAAATAATAAATGAACTCTGTTATCCATTTCTTCAACTGAATGAATAAATTGTGAGCAAGGCTATAGTCAGTGTGTGCCAAGAACATAGCTTCTACTGCATCATGTGCGTTGTAGTGCATATTAGGTGCGACAGTGCATTTTCAGAAATTTTATGCAAGTCAGAAATGTATTAAGCACATGATGTAAAATGCATTACTAATATGCATGATATTTACTAGTGTAAATTATTTAAGACTGCCGTCTTGCCATGCTAATACCTGCTAAGTAATGTTTTTACGCATGATAGTCAGGCACAACTAAAGAATGAACCAGCAGTTGCTCTACAAGTCCCTTCAGCAATTGCCATCAAACAGTTTCATGATGGCATGGTTGATCCAAGTGCAGAGTGTTTATTCACCTTTCCTAGTCATCAAAATAAATATCAGTTGTGCAAGTTGTTCTATGGAACCCTAATATATACAAAGCCTCAGCAATGATTAAATTGCTCAAAAACTAGAGATGAAAGTCAATTTATGTCCTAGCAACTAAAGGGCTTTATCCTTATAGTAACACTTGTCGGGCCTTCGGTCCTCGGCCGCGGCAATACAGTCATGCACTTTAAACTCGCGCCAAATGCAGGCGCGGCAGCACATGCGCGTGAAAGCGAATCCGCGCGTTGGAAGCCGGGATAGTGGTTTCCCGATAAGAAGGCCGCGCGACAGGGGGGAGGGGCTTTTTTTGCTTCGTCCGCCGTGGACAACGTTTGGCGGGGCGTACCTGGATGGAGTGTTCTTTCGTCGTGTCGTGTTTGGACAGGGATTCCGGACGTTCGGCCTGAGTGCCTGATTGTGCTATTGTTCCTTTCAATTTTTCTGTTCCGTGAAGATTGTTGCCTTCACACTGTCGCGGTTTTCCTTGTTTCTGTTTATCGCAAAAGTAGCGACTTCGTTATTCTCCTTGTGTTTGCCCAAAGTAAAAGCGGTTCGCCAAATTTGATCTGTGGTTGTCCGTTGTACGGAATATTGCGCCTCGCGGACCCTCCCCCTTTCCGGGGCGAAGGAAGTGGCCTTCATCTGGCGCCCAACTGGTGATTTTTTCTTTCTTTTTCTTTTCTCACTGCTTTGCCGTTGTGCTTGCTCTTGTTTTTTCTTTTCATTTTTTCGAGACGCCTCCGTACTTCTTGACTACCAGCACCGGGAACCGCCCCCCTCCCAGAACCGGTCGTGGACACTTCTACAGCGCTCCTTTCGACGTTGGACGGTACGGCATTTGCGCCAAAAAAAGCTCTCGACAACGTAAGCTACGCAAATTTTTCTGTCATCAGCCCTCGCCACATCCATCCAGTGTTTAACTGCCGGTAACATTTTGCGGGTGTTTTGTTCGCCCATTTTCTATGCCAGACATGCATTGCCGCTAATTCGATGCACTTGCGTTCCGGAAAGGTTACGCGAATCACTACTGCGATGTCTGACGACGATAAAGCTACCACCCCACCGGATATGTCCGGCATCGTCACCCAGTTAGCCGCAATACTAGAATGTCAATTGCAGGTGACACCGACAGATAGCTTCCGCTTGCAGCTCGCAGTGCCAACTTATGACGGCCACACTGATAAAAATATGTGGCACACTTTCTTCAAGAGATGGCTGATTACCGCAACGCGCAAGCCTTACCTGATGACATACTCCTTCAGCGCGTTCTGCCAGTAGCCCTCACGGGCTCCGCCGCCCGTTGGCGGCGTCGTCTGTCATTTCAAAGTTGGTCTCACTTCGAGCAGCTCCTCCGAGCAGAGTTCCTCCCCCCAGACTATGCGGTCCGTATGAAAGACGAACTTCGCGCTCGCACTCAAGCAGAGGACGAAAGCCTCCAGGAATACATACGGTCATTTCAGGAGCTTTATGAGCGCGCAGACCCCCTGGCACCCGAATCGGAAAGAGTGACACGGGCGATCCGCCAGTCCCACCCGCGCTTCCAGGCCTACCTAAGGGGCCGCCCCTTCCTTTCTCTTGACGACCTGGCAAAAGCTGCATCGGATATTCAGGCGGCAATGTTGGCAGAAATTTCTTATCAACCCCCACCCCCTCCTAGCGCATCCCTTGAGCCGTCATGTGCGTGGCATGGTTCCTCTGTTTCAAGCAGGGTGATTCCGGCACCGCCCCCCCGGGCAGTGGACCCGTTCTACCACCACTCCATGGCAGCCGGGCTCCCTTTCAACCTGCCTCCCTGGAATCTGATCCGGCAGTACGTGCCCGATGCCGCGGCAAGACAACCCAGGAACCAGCCTACCGGACTACGGGTGGCTCACATACGAACCCGCCGGTCTGCTTCCAGTGCGGTGGACGGGGACACTTCAAGAGCCAGTGCCCAAGCCCCCGGGGGTCCCGCCAGCAGGGAAACGACGAGGGCCGGCGGTGGTAAGACGCTACCATTTGCCGGCCAGCCCTGCGCTTTTTTCGGTGCACGCAGATCCTGCGACCCCTCCTCCACTGACTGGCCGACTTCCGGGGATGGCAGGCCGAGCCGGGCCTCATCCAGTGACTGACCGAGAGAAAGGGGTGGCAGGCTGGACCGGGCCTCCTCCCATGACTGGCCGAGAGCGAGGGGTGGCAGGCCGGACCGGGCCTCCTCCGATGACTGGCCGAGAGCGAGGGGTGGCAGGCCGGACCGGGCCTCCTCCGATGACTGGCCGAGAGCGAGGGGTGGCAGGCCGGACCGGGCCTCCTCCGAAGACTGGCCGAGAGCGAGGGGTGGCAGGCCGGACCAGGCTTCCTCCGATGACTGACCGAAAGAGAGGGGTGGCAGGCCGGACCGGGCCTCCTCCGATGACTGACCGAGAGAAAGGGGTGGCAGGCCGGACCGGGCCTCCTCCGATGACTGACCGAGAGAAAGGGGTGGCAGGCCGGACCGGGCCTCCTCCGATGACTGACCGAGAGAAAGGGGTGGCAGGCCGGACCGGGCCTCCTCCGGTGACTGACCGAGAGAAAGGGGTGGCAGGCCGGACCGGGCCTCCTCCGATGACTGGCCGAGAACAAGGGGTGGCAGGCCGGACCGGGCCTCCTCCGGTTGCCGCCTGCTACAATGCGGGCGTAGGAACGTGGCCAGCACGGAGCCTGGTGTTTTGGTCATCTCATCACCCGGCAGCCAGGGTACGGGGCGGCTGCAGACGTTAGCCTAAAGGACGGAAGAGACGTGGAAAGCTGTTTCCTCTGCCCAGACAGCTCCGGCACCAGAGGTGATTGGCGGCCCCCTGGAGCGTGAAACACGGCCCCAGGACGTCAAGGACCAAACGGTAAGCGATTTGCCGTCCACGTTCCGCCTCCAGGATGCCTGCCCTGATAAAGCACCGTTGGTTACTGTTAAAATAGCGGGGATAGAAGTTCCCGCTCTACTGGACACCGGTTCCACTGTTTCTGTTTTTGGCGATGAGGTTAAGCGAGCATGCGATTCAAGACATTCGCAGTTACGAGAAGTGACTACAAAGCTTCGAATGGCGTCGCCACAGATAGCGTCAGCAACCTCTGCAGCACGCCTAACAGTTACCGTGAATGGTCGCAAAATAAGGCAGCGCTTCCTGCATCTTTGCGGACTTTCTTGTCCGGTAATTTTGGGCCGTAACTTCATCTCGAAGGAAAAATACAGCGCAGAGAAGGACGAGGACAAAATGAAGACACATAGGACACACGAGCGCTGACTTGCGCTGTATTTTTCCTTCTTTGCGCTGTATTTTTCCATCATGAATAACCAACACGCCCAGACTGCTACGGTATTGAACTTCATCTCGAAGGCAGGAATCATTGTCGACCTACATTCAGGCAGCTACCGATACGGCATTAATGCAGAACCACTCAAATTCATTACAAAGATTACAGAGCGTCACTCAAATCTTCTGGTCGCGGATCCCCCTCCAGTCGGAATCGCAGAATGTTGTGTTCTCACTGTCCTGCAGTCTTTCACAGGGTCACAAACGGAAAGATCCAGGATCCAGGCTACACTTGAGCCCTTCGCTACTATGTTCACGGAGGCTCCTGGAAAAGCTAACGTGCTGACGCACAGGATTGACACCGGCAGCTCCCGTCCGATCCGTTTCAACCCCAGGCCGTTGATCGTCCACAAGCGAGGACTCCTGGATGCCGGTCTGAATGAAATGGTGGCTACCGGGGCAGTAAGACCCTCAAAGAGCCCTTGGGCTTTTCCCGTTGTTCTTGCGCCTAAGAAAGACGGCACAGCACGCTTATGTGTCGACTATCGGCGGCTGAACGCTGTGACAGACTCGTACCCTTTTCCGTCAGTCGACTCTGTTATGTATACGCTTGGATCAGCGAAATTCTTCACTACTCTAGACTGTAGCAGGGGTTTTTTGCCGATACCGATTCACCAGAGTGACATCGAAAAAACTGCATTCACTTGCCATCGGGGATTGTTCGAGTTTGTTCGACTGCCTTTCGGCTTATGCAATTCACCTGCTACCTTTCAGCGCGTGATGGATATAGTGCTGGGAGATGCGAAATTCAACTACGCAACGGCATACATGGATGATGTGGTGTTTTCAGAAAGCCTAGATGAACATCTGATCCATTTAACCACTGTTTTGCAACGGATGCAGGCCGCAGGCATCACCATTAACCCACGCAAAGTACAGTTGGTTTCACGCAGAATCAACCTGCTTGGTTTCATTGTTGAACAGGGCACAGTCCGGCCTGACGAGGAGAAACTGCAGGCCATATTGCAGCTGCCATCACCAACAAACGTCAAGAGCCTGCAGCGATTCTTGGGCATGGTCGGTTTCTACCGCCACTTTATTCCAAACTGTGCGGACCTGGCAAGACCCCTTCATCAGCTCCTCCGAAAGGGCGCCCGTTGGTCCTGGACAGACACGGAGCAGGAATCTTTTCGGGCGCTGTCAACAGCTATCGCAGATACTGCTCTTCTGCGTCTCCCGGACCTAAACCGGCTCTTTACAGTGCAGATTGATGCGAGTGAGTATGGAATAGGTGCCGTTGTACTTCAGGATCACGGAGGGAAGCTTTGCCCCTTGGCATTTGCAAGTCGCACTCTCTCATCACCGGAACGAAACTACACGGTAACAGAGAAAGAGTGCTTGGCAAATGTAATTGCGCTAAAAAAGTTTGACATGTATTTGGATGGGGCTGAGTTTACAATTCAGACCGATCATCAGGCACTGTCTTGGTTGTCAAAGCTGCAAAACCCAGCCGGCCGTCTAGCCCTCTGGGCGCTCGCTCTGCAGAAATATAATTACAGGGTGGAGTACAAGAAAGGCACCTTCAACAAGGCAGCCGACGCCTTGTCCCGAGCTCCGTTACCTGCAGATGGCGAGCAAGCATCGCAAGTCCTGGTGATCGCAGAAGCTGCTGATGCCTGGGGAATGCTGGTTTCCCGTCAACAGCTGCTCGAAGCTCAGCTAAGGGATCCTCAGTGCATCCAAATACGAAAGGGCCTGGACAGCGCCAACCCTGCAGGAAGCACAGCGCCTACCGGCAGCTATGACTGCTACCTGGAAGCAGAGGATGGACTTCTCCTGAGATATATTGCCGCTGCCGACACAGATGGTGGTGAGTCTCCATTTCGTGTTGTCGTACCACGGAGCCTGCGCAAGCTCTTTTTAGAGTATTTTCACGACACATGCCTAGTAGGCCATAGCGATGGCAAGAAAACGTATGAAAAGTTGGGTCGCGTCGCAACTTGGCCTCGCATGAGAAAGGATGTCGTGACACACGTCCGTACTTGTCTCGCATGTCAGACAGCGAAGCCAAGGGGAGGGAAACCACCGGGCTTCTTTCAACCCGTGGAGAGCCGTTACCTGTGGGAAATTGTTGCATTTGACGTAATGGGCCCTTATCTTTATACCCTGGGCCCTTAGAATTATACCCGCTGCGTAAACTTGACTCGAAAGTAATCTGGGATAAGCTCCTAGACGCATTCACCAGGTTCGGCTTCCCGGCGCAGCTTATCACTGACAATGCCACGTATTTCACAGGCAGGGTATTTGCTGACACCTGCAAAGCTCTCGGGGTACAGCATAAAAAGACTACTCCCTATCACCATCAGTCTAACATAACAGAACGGGTGAATCGAAACCTGAAAACCATGCTCGTTGCTTTCACAGACCGTCACAAAGACTGGGATTCCCGTGTGCAGGAAATGGCCTTTGCTACAAGAACCACAGTAAGCAGGTCGACTGGTTTTACGCCGGCGGCTATACTTCTTGGTCGGGAGCTTCGATTTCCTATTGAACGTGCCCTTACTCACGACTCTGAACCAAAGACTTCCAGTTATTCCAGATTCACCGAGGACCTATCCAGCCGCCTTGCCAGAACTCTGAGGGAGGCCAGAGAGAACTTGGACCTCGCCCACCTGGAACACTGCAGCCAATACAACAAGGGCAGACGAACATTGGAGTTCGCGGTCGGCGAGGAAGTACTTCGTCGCACGCACCCCCTCAGCGACGCAGCAAAAGGGTTTGCAGCCTCCCTCGCGCCACGATGGGATGGTCCTTATGTAGTAGCAAAGCGCATTTGTCGTTTGGCTTATCTTCTGCGTAAGAAGCATGGTGGTCGTGTAATCGGGCCCATAAACGTTTCTGGCCTCAGGGCATACAACGAGCGCACATCAACCACGTAGCCTACTCTTGGCATTACAAGGGTTGAAAACATATTTTGTGCTGGCGTATATCAGAAACGTTATCTCCTTATTGTGGCATTCGGCACTTGTGCTGCGTTCTCACCTTGCGCAGAATGGAGCGGTTCAACCCAAGATTGAGCAGCAACTTCGGGTGGGACCACCGCAACCGCCGTCGGCGTCGCGAAACCACCCGGTCTCCTTACGACCCGCGCCCTCCGCTGATTCCCCGAGCGCATCGTCGAAGACAAGCGGCGACGCTGGAGGAGACAGGTCAAAGGCGGGACGTGGCAACCTGGTGCCACATCGGAGGCGGGATGGAGGCCAGATTTTCTCGGCAGACCCCTGGCACCTTCAGGAGCGCCCCGAGAGGGGCTGTCTACCGGCGCCGGCACCATTCACCGGCCGCAGTGCCGATAACCTGCGCCGCGGCGATCCTCTCCGCCCCCTCGCAGAGGAGGCTAACGTCGGCTGGTGCCGGCTTTGCGACACTTGTGTAGTGTCGCAGGCTGCACACGTCGCCAGCACCGGCCACCAGGAGCAGCAGCGGCTCCACGATATCCTGCAACGTGCACTGGAGCCTGGGGCACCCAACGACGCCCAGCGTCGCATGCTGGCGGACTTTGCTGTCGCCGCTCTCCGTCGTCAAGAGCGCTGTGTACCGCCGGCCGCCGACCAGGAAGATTTGCTGGACTTGGACTCTTAATGCCCCCGAGTGCTCTTTTTTTTTTGTTGTTTGTGGCTATATTGTATTTCTCGCACCCTTTTTTTGTTGTTGTGTCGCGTCACTGGTGTGTCGCGTCTTGTGAGGGGGGGAGTGTCGGGCCTTCGGTCCTCGGCCGCGGCAATACAGTCATGCACTTAAAACTCGTGCCAAATGCAGGCGCGGCAGCACATGCGCGTGAGAGCGAATCCGCGCGTTGGAAGCCGGGATAGTGGTCTCCCGATAAGAAGGCCACGCGACAGGGGGGAGGGACTTTTTTTGCTTCGTCCGGCGTGGACAACGTTTGGCGGGGCGTACCTGGACGGAGTGTTCTTTCGTCGTGTCGTGTTTGGACAGGGATTCCGGACGTTCGGCGTGAGTGCCTGATTTTGCTATTGTTCCTTTCAATTTTTCTGTTCCGTGAAGATTGTTGCCTTCACACTGTCGCGGTTTTCCTTGTTTCTGTTTATCGCAAAAGTAGCGACTTCGTTATTCTCCTTGTGTTTGCCCAAAGTAAAAGCGGTTCGCCAAATTTGATCTGTGGTTGCCCGTTGTACGGATTATTGCGCCTCGCGGACCCTCCCCCTTTCCGGGGCGAAGGCAGTGGCCTTCACACTTATCTCTTAAATATGTAACCAGTACAGAAATTACAACACCCGATAAAAAGATTTTTTTACATCAAGAAGGTGCCAGGTGGATAGGAGATATTGAACACGAAGAACGCTCCAAGTAGTAGTGCCATTGCTTTCTCCATGCTTGCAATGCTAAAGCACTCTTCTTCATC
>JAJIZL010039852.1:196-17456 GCA_023969395.1 Amblyomma maculatum
ACAAGCCAAGGGCTACCTGCCAGCCTCTAATCCGCGGGCGCACGACTCCCCGTCTTCCTCGGAACGCGTGCCGGGGGCGGGGAAGAGGACGCCCATTTCCGATGGAATTAAAAGTTGTAGAACCAACCAATACTGAAGAAGCTCTTTATTGGGCTCACCTGCGCCCGCAAAAGAACTAAGCAACTCGGCAGTGGCGATAGCAACAAACGTGCTCGTCGCTCGTCGAACAAAGAATACCCGTCGCACTCGTCAGCGCTCAATTTAAATGCTGTTCACAACAATGTAGATAATGTCACAAACTGCTACTAGCACAACCTGGAACATTGTAGAAACATACGTGAGTGTTAGGAATCTTCGAGACAGATCTCGGCGCATCGTTCGCGACATGGATGGATGGATGGAACACAGGAGCGTCCCCTTTGAAACGGGGTGGTAGCAGTAGCTATCATGCTCATTTTTCTCCATATATCTTAATTATTGATTTAGAATGGTTAACTAAACCATCATTCTATTTATTAAATTTTGCTCCTACATTACTAACATTATGTCACTTCTCTGCTTTTAAACCCCCAATCTTCCAGCCGTTTTTTGCTAGTTTCCACCGCCGGTTTATTCACCCGGCCACTGTTATCTCTAAACCCCAGAGCTTCAGGAACAGTGATTGCGCCTGCATCAACTTCCGGATGGATACCATTGCATTCGAGTATAATATGGTCAATTGTTTTACTGGAGTTTCCACATACAGCACATGCGTCATCTCCATTGTTAAACTTCTTTTTGTAGCTGCGTGTTCTAAGGCACCCTGATCTAGCTTCAAAAAGTAGGGCACTGCCTCTTGAGTTATCAAAGAAATCTTCCTTCCTGATCTGCATTTTCCACTTCCGGTATAATCCCACACTCTGTTTTTTTTTCATCGAATTTATCCAATTTTTACCTTCTGTGTTTTTCACCTGTTGCTTAATACTCTTTATTTTTCCGTCCTTGTTACTAGCATACTTACTAGTTAGTTTCCTAGTTCTTTTCCTCCATTGTGAGTCAACGCTTTTTAGGTACAGGTATTTAAATACCTTAGCTGCCCATCTGTTACTGTCCAATTTCCTCAGGCGTTCCTCATATGATATTTTACTCTGCGCTTCCCGTACTTCGAAAGATGCACAGCCCATATCGCCCTGCACCGCCTCATTTGTAGTTTTGCCGTGGGCACCTAGTGCTAATCATCCAACGGATCTCTGATTTGTTTCTAATGTCGACTGCACCTCTGATTTTAGGCACAAAACCGCATTTCCGAAAGTTAGTCCGGGCACCATAATTCCTTTCCATATACTCCTCAATACCTCATACCTATTGTATCCCCACAATGCCTTATGCTTCATTATCCCGGCATTCCTTCGCCCTTTGGCATTAAGTGATTGCTCATGCTTTCCAATGTATGCCAATCCTTCGTTTACCCATACCCCCAAATATTTATATTCTGCTACCCTAGGTATTTCAAGGCCTTGTTTTTTAAGACCCTAATCAGTTGAGCCATTGAAAATCATCTGACCCGACTTAACTGCGCTGAAACTGAAGCCTAGAGCGTCCTCTTCGTCTCCGCAATACTTAACTAGAATTTGCAATTCTTCCAGACTCTCAGCTAGCAGCACAATATCGTCTGCATACATCAAACCGGGGAGGCTCTGCTCTACCGCCTTTCCACCTAATCTATATGACAGGTTAAAACCTAGGTTACTGTCTTGTATTCTCCGTTCCAGGTTTATCATATAAAGCATGAACAGCACCGGTGATAGAGGACAGCCTTGTCTTAATCCTTTGCATACTTTGACATCCTCCGTACTTCTTATCCCTTCCCACGTAATTTCTACTTTGTTATCCCGGTATATTTCCTGTAGGAACTATATTATCTCATAACCGATACCTTCTTCTTTTAATATGTTCC
The DNA here is from genome assembly GCA_023969395.1 of Amblyomma maculatum. Lineage (NCBI taxonomy): Eukaryota > Metazoa > Arthropoda > Arachnida > Ixodida > Ixodidae > Amblyomma > Amblyomma maculatum. Next base: position 2,133 of record JAJIZL010039852.1, read on the forward strand.
ACAGGAGTTCCCTGCTTACGTTGTCGTACGCCCTGTTTATGTCCAGGAAGGCCAAATACAAAGGTCTATTTTCCACTCTAGATATTTCTATGCATTGGGTAAGCACGAACAGGCTATCATCTAAGCGCCTACCATTTCTAAAGCCGTTCTGAAGTTCTCCGAGTATCTTGTTACTTTCAACCCATGCTTGCACCTTTAATTTCACCGCCTGCATGGCTAACCTGTACATTTCAGATGTTACGGTAATCGGCCTGTATGATTTTATGTGCATCCTTTCTCCTTTCCCTTTATAAATCAAATTCATTTTACTCTGCCGCCAGCTGTCCGGAATTTGCTTATTCGTTATGACTGTTTCCAAAGCTTTTAACAACGTTTCCTTACTTTTTGGACCGAGTTCATTAATCAGCTTGATCGGAATTCCATCTATTCCTGTAGATGTGTTTTTAGGAATATTTTTTTCTGCCTTTTTCCAGTTTAGATTGGTCAGTTCTAAGCTGCTTTGTATTCTGCTACCTTGTGTTGCTTCCTGATTTGCGGAGATTACCCTATCGTCGTTCTTAAATGACTCGGCTATAACTGATGTAATGTAGTTCACTGCGTTGTCTCCCTTTAAACAATTTCCCTCGTTATCTTGAATCCGATCTTGCTTTCTTTGATTCTTCTTCCCTAGCCAGCTTATATGGTTCCAGAATTTTTTTGCTCCGCCTCTAGAGGCATCGTGTATATCAGCCATCCAGCGATCGGTGGACTGTCTTATTTTAGTTTGGACGGGGGCCTACACTTGATTGTTTCTTTTGTCGATATGATTCCCATTTTTGGTCGATTTCCTCCTGAGAAGCCTGTGCTTTCTTTGCCATTCGGTGTTCCCTTGAAGCAGCCCGTCGTTGTTCTATAGCTTCCCTGATTTTCTTATTCCACCAGCTCCGTGGCTTCCTCTTTCCATTCCAGCGGTTTGCTACTTTAACCTCCTGAATTTTCCTCCTTATGAGTAGTTCTACCTGTTCATAATCCCAGTCTTTCATGGGGCTTTTCTCTATTGCTTCCTCTATGTCTGCTGCTATCTGCGCTATTTTATCGTCGTTTAATTTTGCGTTTACGTTTTGTCTAAGTTCCATTTCTCTTTTCATCAAGGGCCCCATCTGCAGACTAATACGTTTATGATCACTTCCCAGACTACACTCCCCTTCTTCGCCTATTTTCTTTTTTGTGACCTTGCTATAAATTTCCTGCGACGTTAGACAATAGTCAATGGTCGTCTGCCTGTTGCGGAATTCCCACGTGATTTGGCCTTCACATTTTGTTTCTCTATTTACTATAACTAGATCGTGTCGCTCGCAGAAATCTAGCATTAGCTTTCCTTTACAATCCGTGTATCCATCCAGATCGTCGATGTGGCCGTTCATGTCCCCCAGCAGAATAATATTGGCCCCGTTTCCAAACTGGCTTATATATATACAATAAAAATGATAACGCGTCGTATCGCGACAACGAGCATGGACAAATACGGGATACAAAATTGATAAGCACGCCAGAATTACAATAAGGCCGCATGCCAGCGGCTGTCGAGCAGGAACAAATAAAGATTTAAGCAGTTCGCGGCAATATCATGCACGTACCGTGCTGGAAAAGATCTGGCAAAGCCGCCACAGCCTAGCTGTGAAACAACAGTGGGCTTACTTAGTAATTTGCTCGTTCGCCAAGGATCATCAACGTGTGCGGCTGATTAGTTGCCTGATATTTAGCAGGACGCGTGTGAGGCTGACGTCTTGCCCGATGATTAGTAAAGATGACGCTGCGCATATGTTTGCGCAAAAAAAAAAAAAAAAAAAAAAAACTGAAAACTAGCCGCGCAAATACAACCACGTGCGCTTTATTCCTGTCCCACCGCGAGATTGCACTCCGTGAACACATCGCAATCAACACTAAACGCAACGGTTCACATACATATTAGATCTGAAGTTTTAGAAAGTAATGGAACTACATTCAGAAGTATAAGCCTTACCTCTGTTTTCTTCCTTCAATAAAAGCGGTTATAGGGAATGGTGACTGACAAGACACTATTGTGCGAGTAAATTGTAGGATCGAATCGCGTGATGGCTCAGCTACGCCCTTTTTGACCATGCCCTAAAAAAATCGCATTAAGAATAAATTGGTCATAGCTACAGTCCCGAAAATGCTTCGAGTTTAATATATGTTTCCTTTTGACCGGCTTGAATTTACCTCTATTCTCAGTAACGTCCCACTGAGCCGCGAGCGTTTGACATTGTAACAAATGATGAAAGGCGACCTCGTCGCGGCCACAGCTGCTCGACCATCCAAACACATGCAGAGCAGTTTGGTATCGGGCACACAACATTAAGTTTACAGGTTTTGTACATTCAAAGCGCACGCAAGACGAGTAACAGCGTACTCCGAAAGCACCCTCGCGTGGCTCTGAATGCCTCCGGATCCTCAAAGTGGCGTCACAACAGACGGAGAAGCGAGGGTTCTCCCTGTGCTTTCCTCCTCTGTAGCAGTCACGAAAGGCGCGGGAGATTTGAATTGCTTGTGTTGAAGTCAGCTATTGCGCAGGTGTTTTATGCATACTCAAAATAATTTCACAGACACGATCAAATATTAATCTACTTCCAAAATATTTGAAAATTGCCACTGGGTCCCTTTAAATGCGCAGCTTAAGCGCCGCACATACCTTCTTGTTTTGGCATATCTTTGCCGATAACATAGCGCAAATAATGTCTGGTTCTTAAACATACATCGTGGGTCTTCCCACAGCAATATCACCAGGAGACAGAAGTATATAATTTGTAATCTTTACCTGCTAAAGTCACGCCTACTTTTTCTAAATCCAACACGCCAAACCTAGCTGACAAAATATTTCCAAATTCTGTCAATAATGTCTTTAAGAAAACAGCGCGGACAGTGTCATTTACGTTTGCTTCCCCGGAGACTTAAGACAAAGCAGGTGACGAATTACCACTACATAAGTTAGAAGGGAAAAAAGAACAAAGAAACAAAGTGATAGCAAAAACGTAGCCACAACGCAGGCGTTGTGAGATCTCTTCTTTGCGACTCGCAAATAGGTAATCAATAAACCTGCATGCATCAGTTTTACAATGTCAGAAAATTAAAGTCGTCAATAGTTGGTTGCATCGATTTAAATGCCACACGATGCGCGCAAAATGTGCCTAAGTGGATAATTAAAGATTCAATATAAATTCGATGTCAACCACGCACGCTAGAGCTTTCTCAGAGGCTTGCTAGTCTGCATGTCATCCGCGATCGTGATTCTGTCAGATTAAAACATGTGCGGCTAGAGCAGTTGAACCATACTCCTTTGAGTGCTAGGTTTACCCTGCGGCTGTTTGATTCTTAAAAACAACACAGAGGAAGCTTTTGTAATTTTTTTTTTTCTGACGGAATACTATATCTGTCTGTATGGCTTTGCAGTCGCCTGCCTGGCAGCAGAAGTCGCATTTATTACCGACAAATTTCGAACATTATCTTGATTCATAAGAGAGGGCATCCTAAGGACTTGCAGAATTGCAGACCAATCATCTTACTGTTTGTTACGTACAATGCATTTACAAAAGTAATCGCCAATAGGATCAGGATATTAGAATTCAATCAACCAAAGGATCAAGCAGGTTTTTGGAAAGTGTGCTCCAGTACCGATCATGTCCACACCGCCAATCAGGTGATAGAAAAATGCTTGGAATGTAACGCGCCTTTATACATGGCAATCATTGAATGCGAAAAAGCATTTTACTTAGTAGGAACCCCGGCAGTGCTGCAGGTATTGCGAAATCAGGGTTTAGATGAGCCTTCTGTCAAATAACGGGAATATATCTAGAACGGCTAAGTAGCAACCATAGCTCCGCACAAACAAGGTAAAAAATTGCCGCAAAAATGGTATATTAGACCAGCAGCCACTATCTCCCCAGTACTATTCACAGCTTGCTTAGAATGCGAGCATCTAGGTATAAACGTTTATGAAGAATTGGTTAGTAATCTGCAATGCGCTGATGATATTGCCTTGTCAAGTAACTCAGAGGATGATCCGCAATGAACGATTACTGTCCTCAGGAAGAGCAAGAAGGTAGCAGTGAAAATCAATATGCAAGACTAGCGTATTGTTCAATAGCCTGTGAAAAAAAAAGGCAACTGAAATGTTTTGCGGCTAATAATGCCTGTAAGATACCGAAACACCAAATCAAAAACTTCCACTTTAAGCACCTATTCGTTGCCTCGATGCATTTCAATTGTCTTTTTCCCCGCCCTGAACTATTATATTGCGGCGGCGTTTTCGAAACAATTTATACTTCAATATGTGCACGCGAAACGATTCATTGTCTTCGACATCGAGCTTGCGTTTGCGGATTTGAGCTGTGCTGGCGTCACCTGTACTTTTCGGCTCTCTATTCTACCTTAAAAGAACTTCGTGTGTTGTAAGAGTGTTTCTTTGCTCTTATACGCTGGTGTCTGTTGATGTCAACGAAGATTAATTGCGCTCAGTATCCTTCTGGGGTCGCTTTATTGAAAAGATGTTCAAAGAGAGTTTCTTTTAGCGAGAGTGCCATACATGCAGCGGTTAGGAAAACAATGCCTGTAAATCGCCATGAAAAATTACGAAACATCGGCTAAAATTTAGTACGCATAATGAATGCTGTTTATATTATAATTACTAGCCCTTTACCTGAGCGCAGAAGTTTCTTCCTAAACATATATTTTTCCGTTACATCATTGTGTCTTGTGTATATTAAGTTACTCCCTCCGTAATGAGTTGCTCAAAATATAGAGAATCGATTCATTAGGCAGCTGGGCTTCCGTATACAACTCTGCGTCATTTCGTTTTCAGCATCCATTGTTCAATATAACACCGCCATATTTGAGGACACCAGTGAGGACTATGATTTTTCTAATTATACTTACAGTTATGGTAAGTGCTTCAACCCCTCCAGCTGGAAAAGTAAACTGAATTTTTTTTAAGTTTCTTAGGAAGAATGTTTAGAGACACGCGCTTTCTTCTTCAAAGTAAGCAAAACTTTGGAGAAAGATACGTTGACCATAGCTGTAGAGATAGCTCTTTTCTCTAATCTGACAAGAGTGCCCGTGACTTCATGAAGACACTGATCATTGTCTTGCTTCGTTTATTTCCGAATGCAATCTTCCTTTCATTTTAAGTTATTGTCCCTGTCGTTGAACATGTTCCAAATATTGTCTGACTTTATGTATGCGTTTTGTTCCCTGCCTGTAACGATCCCGCCCGGGATTGACAGTATTCCTAAATAAATAAATAAAATACATTCCAGCACTACATCTAAACTTTCTTTCTTTCTACATAGAATGTGACCATTTCGCACTCAGACAAATTTCCAGCTTTTCTCCTTATTACGAGAAATCGCTCTTCCATGAAGTGCTCGTTTATGTATACAGGATTCTTTTGGTCAGAGGCACGACCAAGGTCTTTAGTAGGGATTCTTTTATCATTTTGCTTTGCTTAGAACTGTGTCCCTCTTTGAGCGATTGCGAAACTGCACGATAATGTTCGGGACTGTGCCATTACTTGGCACACGGTGGCAAATATCAATGTCATTGACTGTTATGGACTCGTTAAGTACCTTTTCAATCTTTTGCAAAGTGTCATGTAGGTCCACGTCTTCAGTTTCAGGAATTCCTTTAAGCTCTGTGTTTTTGTCCCTGGAATATTGCTCTATACCAGTGCACCGCTGTTCAATGTCTGCCAGAAGCTTCTTGAGTTCATCTCGCTGGGATGAAAGCATGGCATTTTCAGCTTTAAGTGACTTGTTTTCTTCTTTCGTAGTAGAAAATTCCGCAAATATCTCATCGAACTTCTCACTGCAAAAATAAATTGTACTGGCCTGTAAATCACTATGTAAAAATTATGAAACATCAGCTAAACTTTCGTACCCATAATGAATGCTGTTTGTACTATCATTACTAGCCCTTTACCTGAGCGGAGAAGTGACTTCCTAACAATTAATTTTTCCGTTACATCATTGTGTCTTATGTATAATAGGTGACTCTCTCAGTAATGAGTTTCTCAAAACCTCCCTTTAAATAAAGATACGCAATGCCATAATTTTCTTGCGTACCTCTTTTCGAATTTCTCCGCGGAGCTGTTCAACGTCGCTAGCCATATATTTCACAGACGACTTCAGTTTGACAGCAACAACAACAAAAAATGCTAACCTTAGAGCAATAAAGACGTACAAGTAACAAAAGCCCAGACCTGTGGGCGACAAGAAAAACAATGTGCTCGATCAGGATCAGTCCGACTGCTGCTGTCGTTGCCCAGTGAAGCTGGGGCCAGCTGACTGGCGTTTATTCAGAGGATGGCCCCTGGTGGTGGCGGTTGCCCGGAGATGCAGTTCTCCGGTGGAATGGTCGTACCAAACAGCGACGGACTTTGGCGCCACGGTTGCTCCACTGACGTCACAGAAAAGTTCTGTGCCGAAACGTGATAATCACCGCACGTTTAGATTTCAACACTTCGCAGATCGGCGATATCTGTGGGCGACAAGAACAGTGTGCTTGATCAGGATCAGTTCAACCACTGCTGTTGTTGCCAAGTGAAGCGGGTGCCGGCCGACTGGCGTTTAGGTAGAGGATGACCCCTGGTGGTGGCGGTTCCCCGCGAAGATGCAGGGATGGTCGTACCAAATAGTGACGGATTTTTGCGCCACGGGTGCTCCAGTGACATCACAGAAAAATTGTTTTGTGGAAACATGATAATCACCGCACGTTTAGGTTTCAGCCCTTCACAGACTGGCGATATCTGTGAGTGCAAGAAAAAACAGTGAGCTTGATCAGGATCAGTCCAACCGCTGCTGTCACTGTCGAGTCGCTGTTTTCTTCCTCATAACGTAAAACTAATTTTGTACAATTCAATATTTGCTTCTGTCTTAAACTACCGTTTTACTGTCTCGGGGAAATACTACACACTCAAATCTACATAGGCTGCATACAATGAAGAAAAGAGAAGATGCATCGCAAACGTCCCTCGCGACGTCGCAGCAAGACGTGTTTTTTTAATTCCTTCAAAGTAACTCCAATACCTGAATTATACAGTACAAGTCTAGTAAAATGTTATAAAAGAAGTCATATCCATCGAAAGTTCCTTGAAATGTTAGTGCAGTTGAAATATAGAGACCCCACTTATGTTATACGAAATCCCAACGAAAGATTCATTCCACAGATACGGACTAATTACGGGCGTCAAATGCTCACCTTTGTTTTTAAATCATTCCTGAACTCCTTGCGTTAGTTTTATCAACTTGTTTTGTCTTAGTTTATTTTGTCGATATTTTTGTGCATTTCTTTTTTTCTGTAAACTGTGTCTCATTCATTAACTCCTCAAGTGAAACGATTTAGTTAAGTTGTTTTCAATGAATAAAACATCTACCCTTACTTGCACATTTGTACAGGGGCCAGGCGCACAATGTAGCTCCAATCTGAGCTTTTTGTCTGCGCCTCTAACATCTGGGTGATGTATGCAAAGATTTGAATTTAAATGACTTGAATTGAACTTTTCACAATGTTGTAAAAATGATCTTGCTGATACACGATCTGCCTGAGTCTCCTGATACAGGCCGTTTACCCTTCCGATGTTCTGACTTTTGTGGCAAAAATATTACAGGAGTGAATTCCAAAATGGAAGGCGAGAAAAGACCAGACAAAAATAGAGAAAATTCTGCTTTGCTATACGTGCATTAGGCATCCGATAATCTGAAAAGCATTTGCAAGCATGCCAGAGTCGATGTTGTCTTTTTGGCTCCTAACCGACTGTCCAAACTGGTCAACAAAGTTAATTCGGCAAACAATGAGCCGCGCTGCTGCTGCTGCTGAAAAAAAAAAAATAAAAGGCACCGGAAAAATTTCTTTAAGTGCTAGGAAGGGTTAATTTATTCCGTGCGGTTGTGATGTGTGAGGGAATACATCAGCCATCTTTCCGATGTATTAACGAATTAAGCCTGATTATAACTTCTCGCATGTCGCTATCACCTCTCACGTAGCCAAGCACTGCAGCAGCTGCAAGAAAGGGGACGATGGTAAGAATAAGAGTGCCTGCCAACCTTCGTACAGTGAAATTATAGTAATAGGAATTCATCGTGACTATTGGACAAGTGAGGTTGTAGAATCCCCAATGATAGCGAGACTCTCGGAAGGGTATAAATGCACCGTCTGCGACACAGTGAAAAAAAGAAAAAAAAAAAAAGCTTATCTCGATTCCGAATGTTGACGCGTCCCTGTAGGTATGCGAATTCTTGTTTATTCATGATATGTGTGCCTCGCTTTCCATCTCCGCCTCCCGGTGGGTATACAGGGTGTCCAAGCTAGCTGTAGCCAAAGGTTAAAAAATTTAACATTTGAGGCAGGCCAGAATTATGCACTTGTATACAGTTTCCTGCCATCTGGCGCACCATAGATAATTTTGTTTTTACAATTTACTAATTATAGAGTAATTACTCTATTTTACTAATTTTTGCCTTTAGACAATATCTGTGATTTACATAGTTGGAGACCACCTTTTGAAACCTGCATTTTATTTTTTCCCAGCTCGAAAGAAGCTTGCAAAATGAAAAAAAAAAAAAAAATATGACTCGACTAACGCGTTCGCGTCCCACGATTGTGGTGCTCTCAATCATCCTTTGAATGAATGAAATTAGCGGCGGCCGTGACTCGACGGCCCGGTCCCAGCGCTGGGCTGATATGTTGGAGGTGTTTGTGGCGCGCGCGATGAGCTTGCCGCAATTTGCATTATCACCTGCGGCGACTGCCTAACACGGACCAAGAAACCATCGAAGACCTATCAGCCTACCACTGCAGCCCACGGCCGCAGTTGACAACACCACAATTGTGACGCGCGAATGCGCCAATCAAGGGATATTTTTGTATTTCGCGGGCTTTCATTAGAATTTTTAAATAAGGTATACACTTGAGGGCTTTATTGGAAATAAATAGAATGAAAGTTTCAAAAGGTGCTCCATTCACATTTATTGCTTAAAGATAATGCTTAGTAAATTTTTAAGCTTTATCTTAACGACTAAACAGTTAACTGCAAAATAGAAAATTGCCCGTGATGCGCCTGATGGCTGGCACCATGTATACACGTGGCTACTCTGGCCCACCTCCAAGGATTTATTTTCTCATCCTTGACTTAAGTTAGGTTGGACATAACTATATACCAGCTGCACAGGCAATATAAAAATCAGTTGTCAGTCATTGTGTGTTTTTTTGTTATATGTTTCCTCTCTTGTCCCGTTTATCGCGTTGCAGATATGGAAAAAATACTGTTGTTTGCACTAGGCGCAAACAACACAATCAAATACTGCTTCGATCACACCAGCAACTCATATTTTGCGATGTTTCAAATCCAGGAAACATCCTGGATCATCACAGTCTTTCGAGGGGTTTGTGTAGCGATTTAGATCCAAGTCACGAATCGTTTCGGCTCCCCTTTCCCCTTTAGCTAAATATCAACTGCCCCATTATGTTAAAACCCTAGCTGTATGTGACCCGCATTAGTAATTGGCGATTAAAGCGGCCGTCTTATCTCTCTGCAAAACGATGCTCAATTTGAACAATATCCCATTTCTAAGGCGAAAGCGCTTCTTTCCTAGCACGATGGGCGTATTCGATTGCGGGTTTGACGCATCTGAGTGAGTTTTGCTGTGACAACAACCAAACATGGTTATATAGTGACTATGAGTTGCTACGAAACCTAAAGTGCCATACCAACCCTACTGAAAAACCAAAAGTTCTACGGGGCAATAACCTCATAAAATCTCATTTAATCGCATAGAGTCTCATACAGTGCACATCCTTATCATAAAATATCGTACATAATTTATGATAATGTACAAGAAACTATGAGAACTTATGCAATTATATGCGACTTGTACGTGATTTCTTATGTGAATTGAGTGAGATTGTGTGAGAAAATGTGAGGTTATTGCCCCTTACAGTTTTTTCAGTAGGGAAGATCAACGTAAAAACTAATCAGGCATAATTACCTGCAATAAACTCTGTAAAGCACTCCTTTGGAAATGAAATCTTAACGTCTTCAATTATATTAGGACAAGTACGCATTTCTAAGCCTAACTGAGAGATAGGCCTCATCGTCGTAGCTAATCCCAAAGTTCAGTGAAATCACAGCAGAGTAATACGTTGCTTTCTGCACGCACATCAGTTGTAATTACACCTGTCGAAACTAAGGTTAACTAAGGTTAATACGCCTACGTGAGCTTCATAGCGAAAAATGCCTAATTATCGAACGTAAATATTGAGTTTAAGAATGCCTAAATCAATGCAATTTTTCTTAAGTACACCATTAGCATTTGTGACGGAAAAAAAGTACCTGGAGTATTTTCATTTACTGAAATGCACTGGCTAAGGGAAGCATCTATTCATTACTTATTTACTGTTGCATATGGTACGTGATAAAAGCAGGGACACATTTTTGTCGCGTTCCGCTTATCAGCAAAGAGCGATGTGGACCAGAGCATGTCTCTACAGAACCAAAACTTCTGTGACGTCGTACCACATCTCATAATTGCAAATGATACAAAATCAGAGTCCCCAACTCTTCAGTTAAGGAAGTCAGGAACGGGAGAAGGGGACCTAAGATGTAAAATATATGTTCTATTATAATCATAGACAGTCTCGTTTATTCTCACGACGTCTTTAACGTTGCATCAGCTGACCAAAGGCAGCTTCGCGAATGCTCTATTTCTTCAAGATGTATTCGTAAATATTGTCCAATTCATGGTGAAGCTAAACTTCTCCGTACCTCTACCAGCACAAGTTGGACAATACAGATGGCACGGTAGCACACTGTTTCGCCTATGACACAGTCGCCGTATGTGTATTATAGGGAGTCGTCGCCACGGTTGTCACCGTACAAATAAAAGATTGGCAAACATAACAGGCAGTGCCTCTACAAAGCTAGAGTAATATCGCCGTTTATTTGCAGAAGGTATATCAAGGTTCCCACTTCAGCCGATGGTATGCACAATGCACAATGACCTCCCTGGGCTTTTACAGTGCGCCCAGCAGCAACAGTAGGTATGCGTTCACAGCTGCTGAAGGGGAGGGGGCAAAAGCGCGAGTCAGTTTCGTTGTCTCACATCTTGAGCTACAGAACAGAACAAACGTTATTTTGGGACGTTGTGCTCTTCCGATAAGGACAAGCTGAAATTCTGGGCATGAAATGGAATGGGACCAATCCCGCAAAATCCGGTATGGCTGGCGACCTGAAACCAAGATCTCGTTCCTGCATTTCGACGAGTAGACTGAAGCTGATTACAACAGAATTCGGAATGCGTATATTGATATAGTGACAAGGATCAAGCTAATCGCCTCTTTAGTAGCGGGACAGCGTCTGTAATCGAACAGCTCCTGCCAGAGTTATACGTGCTCTATGGAAACTAGGCGCGACCGCCAGAGATTCTGTCAGGACACTAAAGCCCAGCCCAACAACGAATTGATCCCGTACTTCGGTTCAGACTGGGCGCGGTCGCATACGGTCTTGGTATGCATAAGTTAATCTATTAAATACTGTTGTTGACAATTACTATTTGAATTTTGCAAACATTAGCCTATAATACAGTGCTGGTGTCATGCTGCAGGACTGTAACTATTTCATCTTTTGGTGCACTTGCCTTTTTTTTACAGACGGTTTAGATCAATTTACGCCACGGCCTCCAAGCTCTTCAGAAAAGGACATTACATCCGGTACATTATTCCTTAACAGAAAATAAATGCCTATAAATTGCTCGTCATCCACTTGAATTTGTCAAAAAAAGATTTATTTGTTGACGATTTGAAACCACTAGTCTTTCTGGTACTCTATACGTTTGAAAACATTAATTTATAGCATCACAAGCGTTAAAACCCTTCCAATCAAGTAGCGTACTTGTTATTCGAGAAACGGCACTGAACATTTATTAAGACAAAACACGAAAATAATAAATGTACTAAAGAGTATTCAATGTACAATATATGCCAGAGAAAAATTAGGTTGTACAAATTGACCCGCGTTTATTAAACAGACACACGGATGTGTTCTCTAAAGAATTCATCATTAGTCACATCGACATTAGGCGCGCCACAGGGTTTCGTTTTGTGGCTTCTATTATTATAAATTACAATACTAATGTGACTGGCACCAGTGACATTTTTTTTAAGCTTCGCCTAAGTAGTCATCCAAGTCTGCGTCCTTTAACGCAATATTTCTAGCATTCTTAATCAGCAGGAACAAAATTTTCCCTTATTGCTTTGCGAATACCATAGTATGTAGAAAATTAATTCGAAACTTTCCTCCGCCGCAGTATCTATCTTACAATAATAAGGTTAACTGCTTGGCCCACGTAGGTGAATTCAAATAAGTAGGAGGTCTTATTTGTTCATGACACATACAAATGGCATACATACACTAATTCTATTACAATTCAGGGAAAGCGTTTCTGAAGCTTTACTACCCTAAAGCCAAATTTGAAAAATGAGAGGGCTTTCAAAACTACTTAGACCAATAACTCGATATTCATCAACTGTTTTGTCCCTCGCTGCAAGTTACACATTGATCAATTGGTATATATATTCAGGTCATCAATCAATTTCATATCATATAGTTATGATTGTAGCTGTTCTAATTCATAACCCACCTGCTATATATAATCGCAGATTTATTCAGAGGCGAATATATGCCGTATCATCATCACCGTCATTCTTTATACGAGCGAGCTGCTCTGTTGGGCATCGTACCAAGAATGCAGACGGACCTACAAACTAATCACTGATCCTTTCAGGCCGCATATAGAGAGTTCTCTTTGTTCCTGCTGAAAATTGAAATTTTGAATAATATAGACTGTTCACTTCATGTATTGCCACCTGAAGGGCTTGCTTTGGAGTTTTCAAACAATGTGTCCTCTCGGTCTGATTTTAAGATTTCTCCTCTTATTTATGCGCCTTTTTAGTACTGCAATTCCTTCGCACCTACCAATTGCTTAAAGCATTTCAAGTGAATTTGAAATTTTTTTGTTCATTACACATATTTCTTACGCTGACCCTCGGTTTGCTGTGTACGTTCGTCTCCGCTGTTGCGCCCCCCCCCCCCCCTCTAAAACGGCGACACGACCGCGTCTAATAAATGTTTTTTCCTCCTCCTCCTCCTCCGCTTTGGTTCTTTCTGACCCCACAGGACTCATTCAGGCATACGGCCGTATCGGCTGTCGCGTAGGTTCTCGGGCGGCGTGCCTTTCTTTAACTTGCGTTCGGACTCCTCTGCTTTTTTTCAAGCACTGTCCATATTACCGATACAAAAATACATGGGCCCAAGTGGGCCGTGTGCATTCTTTCCCTGTCCATTGTCCAGACTACGAGTTTCCATATTAACGAGGCATAAATACACTGAAAACGCTTCGTCTCCAGAAAAACTGTCTATAAGGTCGTCAACAGTGCATGTTTACTCGGGTTTTCTTTTTGTGTGTGTTTGTGTGTTTCCTCCCGTTTCGGAGAGCCGGCCCGCGCTCGGGCGGAGGGGCGCCCGTACCCAGGGAGGGGGGGACCTTTTTCTTCTTTCTGGTTACAGTGTGAAGTGTCCCTGCGTGTGTGCGTTGTCTGTTTTATGTCTTACTTGAGGGGCGGGGGGTTTCGCGCATTGAAAGCATACATGGCAGTAATTGAATTACAGTAATGGCATTACTGTAATTTAATTACTTTTCTCGGTAATTTGTAATGTAATGAATTCCTTTTTCGGGTTGGTAATTTAGTAATGTAATAAATTACTTTTTGGCAGCAATTTCGCAGCAAAAGTAATTAATTCCGTTCGAAATTACTTTTACTAAAATGCGCCACTACTCCTTCAATAGATGACGAAGTAGAGTGCCGCGAAAGCAGGAACGGCGTGCGGCAAGCGAAGTCAGCGTAACGGATCGGCAAAGGGGGACAGAGTTGAGCAGAACAGTGCGTCTGAGACCTCAACCATTCTCCAAGCAGCATGATACAAGGCGTCAAGGGAATGCTGAAGGGAGAGATGGTGCAAGAAGGCTGGAGCTGAAAACTAGTTTGGAGCGCGGCGTAGCTCCACTCCCTGTTGCGTCGGCTAGGGCACAGTGGTGCCTGGTTACACTCAACACCACGGGGCGAAGGAGGATTGGGGTTGGGGAGATAGGCAGAAGGGTCCATGACGTGAGGCACCGGGGCTTGAGCATTACTGAGCAATGAGCACAAATGTGCCGACATCGATTCTTGGTACTGCGGAAGCAATAAATAAGCTAGCTTCTTCGGGCCCTTCAAATGGCGGAGACAGCTCCGGGCCAGCAAGACGCTGGGTTTGCCGGTCATTTCAGGACCGTTCGACTGTGTGTGTGTGTGTGTGTTTTTTTTTTGCGGTAGACTTGTTTTTGTAATGGCACGCACTGTAGGAGAGAGAAAAGGAATAGCTCTCTGGGACGGAATTTGGCGGGAAGACGAAAGATCGTGTGTACTTCACGTCTGGAGAACAAGTTGTTGTTTTGTTTATTAGCTTTGCTTAGTTTTTGCATGGATGGAAACTAGAAAGTAATTTAAAAGTAATTTAATTACTCAGTAGAAGTAATTGTAATGTAATTTTATTACTTTTTGGGAGCAGTAATGAGTAATGTAATTTAATTACTTTTCTGCGATTTTCAGCAAAGTAATTAGTTCAGTTCAGTCGTTCAGTCGTGTCCGACTCTTCGTGACCCTATGGACCATTTCACGCCACGCTTTCCGGTCTCTCACTATCTTCCTAACATCACATAACTTCATCTGCAGTGCCTCGAGGATGCCATCTAACCATCGTGTTCGCTGCCTACCCCTTCTCCGGCGACCGTCAACCTCTCCCAACATCAAATCTTTCTCCAGCGACTCCTCTCTTCTCATCAGATGACCAAAGTAGCTGAGTTTTAACTTTAGAATTTGACCCTCCAATGAGCAGTCAGGGTTTATGGTCGACAATATCGACTGATTTGATCTTCTGGCAGTCCAAGGAACTCTCAAGAGTCTTCGCCAGCACCACAATTCAAACGCGTCAATTCTTCGGCGGTCAGCCTTTTTCACAGTCCAACTCTCGCATCCATACATCACAACTGGAAAGACCATAGCACGAGTTATACGGATCTTGGTTGGCAGACTAATGTCTCTGCTCTTTACTAGGCGGTCAAGGCTAACCATTGCTCTCTTTCCCAGAAGCAGGCGTCTCCTAATTTCATGGCTGCAGTCTCCTTCCGAGGTAATCTTGGAGCCCAAGAAGAGAAAATCTGTCACAGCTTCCACTTCTTGTCC
>JAJIZL010039854.1:0-20464 GCA_023969395.1 Amblyomma maculatum
CGCCCGTCCTGTGTGTCTCGCTGTGTCCTCGTCTTTTTAGCGCTATGCACCAATCGGAAATAACAAGAAGAATACGATTGGGATGGGGCGCATTTGGCAAGCACTCGCAGATTATGACTAGCAGCTTACCCATATCGCTCAAGAGGAAAGTATACAACAGTTGCATCTTGTCTGTACTCACCTCCAGCTGAAACGTGGAGGCTAACCAAGAGAGTTCTACTTAAGTTGAGGACACCCCAGAGGGCTATGGAACGAAAAATGGTGAGGTAACATTAAGAGATAGAAAGCGTGCAGAGTGGGTCAGAGAAATAACTCAAGTTACCGACATTCTAGTAGAAATTAAGAAGAAGAAATGGACATGGGCAGGACATGTAGTGCGAAGAGAGGATAACCGCTGGTCGCTGAGGGTAACAAACTGGATTCCAAGGGAAGGAAAGCGTAGCAGGGGGCGGCAGAAAGTTAGGTGGGCGGATGAAATTAAGAAGTTCGCAGGGGTCAAGTGGATACAGCTAGCACAGAACCGGGTTAAGTGGAGAAATATGGGAGAGGCCTTCGCGCTGCAGTGGGTATAATCAGGCTGATGATGATGAAGCCCTGCTCGCTCAGTGCAAAATCATCCACCGCACTAGCACCACCTACCATCCGCAAACAAACGGTCTTACAGAACCATTTATTCGCACCCTCGTCGACATGCTCGTGAAGTACGTCAGATCCAATCACACCAACTGGGACATTGTCCTTCCCTCACCTATGTACACAACACTGCTACGCAATCAAGCGCGGGCTTCGCTCCGTTCGTTTTGCTTTATGATCGGCATCCATCTGCTCCCCTTGATACTGTGCTCGCCTACAACCCTGATGCATCTGAATGTACCACAGTTACCGAAGCTGCACAGCACGCCGAAGAATTCCGCCAGATTGCCTGGTCATTCACGACCGGCTCTCAATGGTGCCAAAAACATTACCATGACATCAACCAGGGAAATGCACCAAACGTCGAGCCCGGCCCACTAGTGCGGCTATGGATTCTATCCGGCAGCCCCGGCCTCTCAACAAAACTGGTCCCCAAGTACTGTGGGCCCTACCACGTCGTCGAGCGCATTTGCCAGTCAATTATAGAGGAGTCGCAGAGATGTTGCAAATCCTCCAAGGTAGGCTGCAGCAGTATGTGGATCGGAAGCTTCCAGACGTGCAAGCTGGGTTTCGCAAGGGCAGAGAAACTAGAGACCAAATTGCCAACCTTCGCTGGATCATGGAAAAAACAAGAGAGTTCCAGAAACCCATCTACTTCTGCTTTATTGATTATGCAAAAGCGTTTGACTGCGTAGATCACAGCAGATTGTGGCAAGCTCTCCAAGAGATGGGAGTTCAAATTCTCATCTGTCTCCTCAGGAACCTGTATGAAGTTGCGCCGATGTGGCAGTGATTCGTTCCGCCATCGGACAACAATAAGTCCGCCTTGCGCGGCAACAGCCCATTATGTGGCCCTTTTCCCAAGCATTTCACCCCAGAAGAGCCGAGCACCAGGCCGGGGGAAAGCTTGTACCCATTTAAAAACCGGTGGGTAACCATCGGCACCAGGGATCGAACCCGGTACCTCCCGATTGCGAGGCGGAGGAGACGCCTGCTTCTGGGAAAGAGAGCAATGGTTAGCCTTGACCGCCTAGTAAAGAGCAGAGACATTAGTCTGCCAACCAAGATCCGTATAACTCGTGCTATGGTCTTTCCAGTTGTGATGTATGGATGCGAGATTTGGACTGTGAAAAAGGCTGACCGCCGACGAATTGACGCATTTGAATTGTGGTGCTGGCGAAGACTCTTGAGAGTTCCTTGGACTGCCAGAAGATCAAATCAGTCGATATTGTCGACCATAAACCCTGACTGCTCATTGGAGGGTCAAATTATAAAGTTAAAGCTCAGCTACTTTGGTCATCTGATGAGAAGAGAGGAGTCGCTGGAGAAAGATTTGATGTTGGGAAAGGTTGAGGGTCGCCGGAGAAGGGGTAGGCAGCGAAAGCGATGGTTAGATGGCATCCTCGAGGCACTGCAGATGAAGTTATGTGATGTTAGGAAGATGGTGGGAGACCGGAAAGCGTGGCGTGACATGGTCCATATTGTCACGAAGAGTCGGACACGACTGAACGACTGAACTGAACTGAACTATATTGTTGAGCCTTTAACGCCATCTTCTGAACTTCGGCGCCGTGTCCGTGAAACTGTACATGTGCAGCGCCTTAAGCCGTTCTACGAACCCAGTGTATCTTCTTCCCCTAAGCAGCCGGGATGGCTCTCTTTTCTTTTTTCTTTTTTTTTGGGGGGGGGGGAGGCATTGTGAAGAAGATGGACCTCTTCGCTGGACACTGACCAAGAAGAAGCCGTTGTGGAATTGCTATCGCGCAGATCGTGTTGGTCTTGATCGCCCCGCTTCCTCGCCGACCTCGACATCCTTATTTTGGTTTATATATTTATATATATATATATATATATATACGAAAACGATTATGTAGGCACTGTATTGGTCATTCAAACATTTCGATATTTCTGGCATTAGAAGCATATTTTCTTTAGATGTAAACATTATTTCAGTGTTCATGGGCTGCATGCATAATATCGATCACTTCCTATTCTTTTCTTTATCTCTAATAACCTGCTGACAAAAAAACCTGCAGCGTCGCTTTATTATCGAAGGTCGCTGATATTACCACCATCGGCCATTGTTCGGTTTTACTTATTTGTTCAGTCTCTCCACAACACTTTATCATTAACTTAAGTGATGCGTCAAACTGTGTTGTTCTTACGTAAGACTGAATTAGGCACAAAGTTTTACTCACACGGAGCTGCTTTGCACCATTTGCATAACCCTGACGATGGAATCGTAGTCTTCTACATTCACCTTCGTAGAATCTTTGAATTCGAAAGATGTGTTCTGCAGCAAAGTGTTGAAAAACAGCGTCCAGTCAAAGCCCTGTAGGAGAAAAACAATAAAATAGATGCAGTTCAATGAACTGTGACATATTTCACGAAAGCATAAAGCAGCCTGATGGCACTCGCAAAAAAGCAATTACAGTCGATTTGCATAATTAATCAAATGCGAAATAGGTGCGTAGCCCTGCTTATGCCTACTTTATTTTTGGTCGATTTTACACTTTGTTATGCTTCGTTTTGTTTTAACACACTCGGCACATTTGCTCATTTTTGTGCTTCTAGGTTCTTGCGCCGTTTAGCTGAAACATGAGAATCAGTAGAGTCGCGTTCACGCTGTCTTCGTAACCGTCGTATTTCAGCACGTTGAGCACGGCAAACCTGCGCCGCAGTGCCCGAAGGCACGGCTTCATCCACTGCTATGCGAAACGTGCGGCGCAATCGCGTCGTCAGCTCTTCTTACACCATTTTTAGTGGTTCCTAATACAAACAAGCGAAAATAGGCACGATGTATTTCATCCCTCCTTGCAATGTACGGCTCTAAGCCTGAAAGGGCTCGTGAGGTCACAAAGGGGAGAGAGAAAGAGAGATTTGAGGGGATATAGAGAATGAGCAAAATAGATGCTCCAGAGTTGCTGCATCCGAGCATGAAAGAAGGCCTCCAGGACGAAGACAGGTAATACAAGAGCAGGGAAATGCGCTTGAAGGCGAGCTCCAGTTGAGGCGAACAGGTAAGCCCAAGCTGCTTCACGACGCGGCGAGCGACTCGGCGAGCGGCTCGCAGCCGAGGTTCAGGGAGCACCGTGCGTACACGTCTGCTGTCCATAAAGGCTGATGAGTCACTGATTCGAGGGGAGAAATGCCGAAGTTGAGGACATGCGACAGACACCTGACTGCTCAGTCCGGAATGACACACGCTAGTACAACATTGCCTGGTGAAGGCCTCGACGCCCGCAAATGTGACTAGCCCCACTCTACCAGTGATTGGATCTGTGCGGCCGCTCCGCCCCTTTAGTGTTAAGTCGCATAATGCGGGCGTCGATAGTTTCTCTTTTCCTTCAAGTTCACGGCTGAATGGACAGAGAGAGCGGAAGACCGGATTCTGCTGCAGCTTCGCGGCCGCTCCGCCTCCTAAATGCCTAGCCGCGCGACGCCAATTTCTCTTTCTCCACTTCAAGTTCACGAAGAGAATAAGAGTGAGCGGCTTCGGACAGACATCGGAGAAATCCGTGATTGCGGCTACTGGTGCTGCGCACTAAAAACGAATGATAATTGCAAGTGCCAAGGCGCGTGGAAAATACCGCCCATGTTTGCGTCCATTACGCCCATTACGACAAGACAGGACAGATTTGCAATCACGCAACGATCACACCGCAAAACATGCTGCAGACCTGGCATTGCCCCCGGTTCTACTGGTGGGTATCTTGTCGAGAAATACAGCCAGAAGCCGGCACAATCTACCTCCAAGTGGCAAACGTTTGACAGGTTTGTAATGTTGCGTAATATGACCGCTGGTCACGCAACTAAGATCGATCTTGAATTGCTCAAGTACCAGTTACTCTTATAATTCTTCCAATTAATATAAAAAAGTAATCGACATTTAACTGAAGAAAAGAGTAATAAGGCAGCCTAGATAGACTGTCTGTACAGTCCAAATCACAGCCTACGTGTGTTATCTGCGGCGTTCCAGGAACTCAGTCACTGCCCTGTTTATGCGCCCTTATACATCCGAAAGTATGTTACTTTCGCTTTTTTTAATTATTTGACGAGAGGACGTGTTTTGGCCGAAACAATTATAAGTCCACTTTTATTAACGTTGCCTAGCGCACTGATGCTTCACCTCAAAAACTGTCTGGCAACATTCATTTTTGCTTTGTGCACGTAACTAGGGCACCGTTCTACCCTGCACTCTCAATAAAGCTGCACAACCTATAGCGGCAGATATGATAAACTGTTTTTTATATTAAGCGCTCCGTGCAGTATTACTATTGCGGCCACTGCGAGAACATTCTACGTCCTAATTATATTAGTACTGTTTGAACAGATAAAGCCGATAAAAGCAAGTTATCCGCATCTTTGTTAGTCTCTTATGCTATTTTCTCCTTGAACCTGGGATTTAGTTCGCAATAATCCTGTCATCGTACGCGTGCTTATATACACAAATACATAATACAAAGCAGAACTATCAGAACAAGACGAGCGAAGAAAGATCTCAAAATGGCGTGGGAAATTATGGAATATAGCGTCACAGCATAATATATTACGTTGTAGGGCTAGAGAAAGTAGGCTTTTTGTATTCAAAGTGTAGAGTCGTTTGCTATGAAACTCTATTGATTTGGGAATGGGCGTGAGACGTGCTGTAACGGAAGGCTCTGGAATACTTTATGCTAACTCTTTTATTAAGAGAACAGATATATCAAATGTATCTCTAAGCCCTTCTTGTGGATTTGAGCATTGAACTCCGCGACCATAGTTAACGTTTTTATGCGTCACTTGGACTAATCTAATCTTTTACGTTGCAGAAACACTTTACCCGTTCAAACCGATGGAGCAAGAGCAAAAAAAATACCTTTTTTCGTAACCTGCTAAGCAAATTGTGTGCCTACTCCTTTACAAGAAACCCACAAAATAATTCACATCAGGATGTTTTCAATATGCGGATGTACAAATGCCGCCGCAACGACTAAATGAGTCGCAATTGCGCTAGAAGCGGGAACATTGAAGTATATGTGCTGTAGCAAGTGTTTATTCGATGGCGTCAAGGCCGGTGGGAGCGAGGGAGTGATGCAGTCGGTGCTTAGCCAGGTCTACAGCCTCCCGTCCTGAGCGATATCGATGTGGCTTTTCAAAAAATTCAGTCTTTGCCACATCTCGAGCTGTAGGAGCCGGGAGTTCAGCGCGGCGTTTCGAAGATATTTTCGCCTCACAGCTTGGTGCAAGGAAAAAAGCCTGTTATTACCTACCGCGGTTTAATATTTTTAGACAGAAACGACGAAATAAAGTGCATGACACGTCACAGTATAGCAGGTAGTTCGAATCTGGCGCCGTTTTTTCTGCTGATGTCATCACCGGACTTCGCTTCTGTACCGAGCTCCCTGTTCGTGTCTTGCAGGTTCCGGATTCGCCCGGAAAAACTGTCAATATCGCAGGAGGTCTTTGCCCAGGAGGTCTTTGAAAATTTCCGGCATACTGAGCCTGCCTTGGCAGAGATCTCACCCTGTAGTGTGTTTTCTATTTGGCACCCATTATTTTTAGGCATTTTTGAAGTGTTTGCTGAAACACCAGTCATAGGTGTGCGTGAATGTGCTTGATTATTGACATAGTGTTCAGCGAGGCCAAAAAAGCGCAAAACAATTTTTAAGGAAGAAGCATTTTAGGCTCCTGGATCGAAATCCCGTGTACGAGATCTGTGCATCATATCTGTGCTCTGATGTGTCACTTCTCAAATAATCCTGATGACGTCATCAGATGAACAAAATTTTGTCCCTAGCGGAAACCGAACCTCGTTCTTTCTGATCCCAAGCAGAGCACTTTGACGAACCTGTGCCTTGCACGGGATCGTGAAATACAGATAATAATTCTCCTAGTCTACCGTGAGGTTAATAGTTAAAAGAAATAAATGCATCCTGTCTCCACGGGGAATTCAACCTCCCTCCCTCGGATACGCAGCCGAGCACTTCAGCCTGCTGCTCCATGCCCTGGATTGTAACATGCACATCATAATTCTCCTTTTCTAGCGTCATGATGATAGCAGCGATGACATTGAAGCTGCAATTAGTGATAATAAAAATGATGACAGTAGCAATGATAATGACTGTGCATTTAGTTGAAAATAAGAGCAAACGTTATGCGCCCTGTGCAGCACCAACACTCCGGCTTTCATATTTCTACCGTATACATCCCAGTGCTCTCAAAATTTTAAGGCGAAAGCCGTTCTAGGCTTATGGAACAAAATCTCGTGCGCGTGATCTATGCGCAATATCTGTCAAATTCTCGAGATTCCGCGAGATATATTCTCATTTATTGTTCCAGCCAGGTGGAATCTCAACTTGAACTCTCGCCTAGGAACACTCCGCGACAGGAGCGATGGTGTACTATCCAAACATACTTGTTAGATAAAGTGCGACAGATATTGCACTTTTCCTGTAAACAAATTATAGTCAAATGAAGCCCTGTAACGAACTTCAATAAGAGACAAACTATGAAATGCAAATGATAAGAGAGGAAGGGTAGGCTTTCGCCATTTTCTTCTTAAGAGACATCTAAGAGACCCTCTAACTTTTTAATTTTGTTTTGCTGCTGACTTGAATCAGAAACGTTTGGCTTGGATTATTGGGTTTAACGCCTCAAAGTGACTCGGACTGGACTGTAACAACTGACCTCCGGAAACGTGAGTAAATACAAAGGAAAAAAATCACTCCGCCACTGGTGGGATTCACCCACAAGACTTCTGAATATCCCATCAGGTGCTCTTACCAAAAAAGACGGCAGTCGAGCCTTCAATGTGTTTGAGTATGAATGTTAGAATTTTGAAAACGCCCTTCGTATTATACATGAACATGTTTTCGCCATCTCAGGCCAGAAAACATTTGCTTTCTGAAAAGTTAGGGTGTTAAGCACAGACTTTAATCAATGCCTCATGTCACCTTCTCTGTTCCTCGTGGGCTAGAGCAGTAAGTGGCGTCGAGCATTTCAATGCGGCCGGGACATAGCAAGTGATGAGGCCATCCACCATTTACTGACAGCGCAGGGAGCGGTGCATCGAGCACGATTTGTTTTCTCAAGATGCTCAAAACGTGTTAACCCACAGCGCCGAGAGAAATTACGAAATTCAAAATTAACAGATTGCTTTAAATCTCTAATGGGAACCAGGTGCCGAATCTTATCATTTAAAAACTTATTTATGACAAATTAGTCCACAACCATTCTAGTGACATTATTCCCCTGTCTACTGACATATGCTAACACTGTTGTTATTTTAGACCAAAAGTTGTCATCCTATTTTAACAGCATATTTCAGATATCGGGCGATACACTAAAGACAGCTTACGGCTATGAATGGAGGCATTATACAACCATGGATGAAATAATTTCGAACGAGGTTTTTCCTTTTGGTTTTGGATTTTGTGTATGCGTGTTTGCGAATTCAATGCAGACTGTCATGCTTTACGTGGCGTCTGGGAGCCGCAATCTTCGGAAGCACGGTTTGAAGTTATTCGATTAGAACATACAACCTTTTCGAGTGCTTGACGTGATCTAGCCTCCAACCTCATTAAGAGATTATGGACACGAGCAGATGCAACGACAAATTATGTGACACTACTCTGCTCTCTGAACAACAAGCGCTTCCGACACGGTTTTCGTACCAACATAGGGAAAAGTGACGCCTAACGAAGGGGATCCGTGTATTGAGCATAGGCAGACGACAAACGCAGCGCGATGTGAAGCGACACTGGCCTCGGTTGCGAATGGGATCGAATGCATCTAGTGATGCACCGTTGATGCTCCGCTTGCTATGTGAGTCGTACGGACGCTTGCTCACGTCTCCATATTAGAACGTGAACTCTACAATGCGCGCTGCAACACGCAGGTAATGTGGCGCCGCAAAATTTGACTTTGAGCGGTGCGACGCCATTGTGGAGGACAAAGGAAATTTCGACCCACTGATGTTATTTAGCGACCATCGCATACGTGAGAAGGCGGGAGTTCTTTACTTGCTTCACCTGCACTTGGTTGCCATGCCTGAGGTGCCTGTTGGTCTGTGTGCACCAGAGCATCGCCACAGGTGTCCGACGGATGTAAACCTTACGCGTGGATAACTCGGTTTTGAGAGAACAACTTTCGCAATGTTTTAGCTTCAGGTCGGTGGGATCTTTATGACTGCTTAGTGAGCACAGGCAACAACAAATGCCTGCGCGTTTTCTCTTAATAGAAGATACATTGCTTTTGCTTAACATAAGTGGCGAGACGGTATAGCAAAATAGACAACAGATCGCAATGGCATAGGTTGCTTCGCGGATGGCGTCACGAAAGCTACCGGTAGCTAGCGGAGACCGCGGAAAAAAACCATTGCTGATGCCTGAGAGTAACACAGAGGACAATTTTGTACTATTACTTTTTTGTATATCTGCTTAGCGAAATGCAGCCGATCAGTGGCGCCAAGTTTTCAGGCGAGTAAACAAGATTTACGAGGAGGACAAGAAAACGCCCGTTGGTTCTGGTAGCGGATAAATAGCAATAATAAAAAAAAAAAACATTATTTTCTGCCCATTAGTGGTAAATACCATGTACCACATGGTTTCTCTAAAAAATTTCTTTTACTAGCTTCCGATAGATTGCGACAAAAACGTGAGGTCATAAGGAACGAGTCTTACCAACAGGTAGTCATGCCTTTGGTAGAAAGTGATTAGTGATCACTAATTGTGATTTGAAGACCATTCGAATTGTTTTCTTGATAAAGACTAGCATGTAGTCTATAGCGAAAGTAAAAAACTATTTCCGTGTAAACTAACATAAGCACTCATCACCTGTTGTTCTTACCTTGTTTACTTCAGTTCCATTTTTGATGGCTGTGGCATCCCTGAGCTCTGCAAGTGTCACAGTTCTTTTGTCTTCGTCCTCAGTCCATTTATGTCTTTCCTGAAATTTTGTTAAGAAATTATCATTAGGAGTATTTTGCTTCCTGAATGAGGGTCAGTAAATTTAGAGTGAAAATTGCAAGGATAATTCAAGTAGTTAAGCGCTTTATATAACGAAGTTAGCTGTACTGCTTATAATAATGAGATCGCTTGTTGAACTCAAAGTTAACCTTCATCATTTCTTATATATTTATGTATGTTCAGAATGCAGTTACCAGACAATCTAATCAAGTTCGCATATTAATAGGCTTATTTTGTTGCCAAAGTATTTACCGAATGCGACGTTCGTCTGTAATTTTTATATCCAGGGGCCACACATGTGCACTGCATGTATAAAGCACACATGTCTACTTCGTATTCCTGAAGATGGTTTATCATAAAAAAGGCCCTCTAAATGAATTTCATTTTTCGTTTCGTCTTTCGCCACAGTAAAGAAAAGACGGATACTACACTGCGGTGAACAGGGCACAAAAATTTAGTTTACGTTCATTAGCCTCGGAGCCCCTGCGATGCGATGATGCTGCACGCAAGTATTGGACACACAATCGTATTATCGCGTTTGTGCGCACAAGAGTAATGATTCCATCATTCTCATCAACGAGGTTCTTATTAGGCAAGGAGGCAGACATACATGCATGCAATCAGCTGCAAACAATTAAATTCTTAACTGAAAAATGTTTGTGGATACGTTAGTCTGTGTGCTGTACATCAGCAGCACGCCCTTCTAACAAAAAGCAGCAGCATTTGTTGTGATGCCCTGAATAAGGAACCCCACGACACTATCTCATAGCCTAACCATTTATTGTTTTGTTTAAAGTTGTATCGACAGTTGGAAAAATTTAGGTTGGAATACAAAATTACTCACATTGGTCACATATTTAGCGAACCAGTAGAAAGACTTAGTGATGTAGTTGTAAAGCCGCTCCTCTCTCAGCAGCAGGTGAGGAGTCTTCATCAATGTGTACACGTACTCGCTCACCTCGGCAGCTTCATTGCTGCGGCGGCGCTCTCCCGTGGGGAGATTGAATGGAACTTTTCGCAGCTGCAGGCAAGAACGGTGAATGTTAAGCCTAATCAGGTTCACGTATGCCCCACGTTCTTATCCTTACAGTGTTCTTAGTTCCTTCTCTTAAACAGCATGTTTATGGAAAGCAGATAATAGCTGAAATTTTGCACGATTCCCAAAACCAGTTTTCTCACCGTTTGTTTAGAGCAGGGTGAAGGCTTCAACATTTCTTTTGTAAGCTAGCGTCAGTAGCGCTAAGTCCTGATATTGACCCCTTCGGCACTGCAACGTATTTTGACCAAATCTCCAAAGCAATATTAGCCAATAACATTTCACGCCTAATGCTCATACGCATATAACTTGCGGCACACATGCTGCTGAATCACGCCTAAACTCTAGGCTTAGCAAAAGCACTATTTTATATCCAGCTAAAACTACTTGCCTAAACTACTCTGGATTGGTCTACAAGATGCAGACGCGTCGCGAATTTGTAATACGTCGCTAGGCTCATTTAAGCACACATTACTCAAATTATTTATTCCAATGTCTAAAACAGTGCCGCGTGCTATGAGCTCTGCGTGGCAAGAATGCATGTGTCTGATTCCAGCAGCTGCCTCATGGCAATAACTTCACAGGTTGTACGAGAGATAGGAGCATCTCCTTTGATACGTGGTGATTACAGCTGCCACAATGCACGCATTTTGTCTTTGTTTCAATAGTGGCGTTAAAAGTTGAAGCAGGTATTTACTATTTGCTTAAAATAAAATTTTCGTCCTATAATTTATCCGAGTCACTTCTCCGCCTAAAATCCACGAATTTTCCAAACTTATTTTCCTAACTTCCACCGCAAACTCATTGATTTGGTCATTTTTATCTGTCAGGATTATTGTCACAAGGAGAGTGATTGTGTGTGCACCAATCCAGGGCTTGATGCCATTACAATCGGGTAAAATTTGTTTGGTTGTTTCTACAGAATTACCACACACTGCGCATGTGCCACCTTATTCGTTGATTACTTTTTAGCTGCGAGGTCAAGTACTTAAGTTTACAGCTGCTCGATCTAGATCAAAAGAGTGGAGTGCTGTGTATTGTGTTATCACGGAACTATTGCTTCCTGAGTTGTCTTTTCCAATTTCGACATAGATATACACTCTGAATCGTTTACATTCAGTTAAACCCTTTTATGGATTCTGGGTTTTTCACATTAAATGTGCAGGTGTTATTTCCCAGTCGTTGTGTAATGTTTACTTATTGGGTTGTCTCCTAGTTCTCTTCTTTAATTTTTTGTGAGCTTTTTTTTAATTAGGTATTTAATTACTTGAGCAACTCATCCGTTAACGTCCAATTTTTCGCAGGTATTCCACATATTTTTACTCCCGGCTTGAACTGCTGCGAAAATTGCCCGTCCCATACCTTTGTGCACTGCCACGTTTGTTTGTTTGCAGTGAGCACTGAGTGATAATTATCCAACGGCTCTGTGATTTATTTTTATAGTCTAAATTGCAATTTGGTCATTGGGCAGAAAACGTGACTACGAAAAGGGCGTTGTGGAATAACTGTTGCCTTGAAAATATCCTTCTGCACCTCATAAATTCTGTACAATCACAATGATGTATGTTTTACTATCCCATCGTTTCTCCAGTCGGTTTCTCCAGCAGATTGTTCGTATTTTTGCATGTGTGTCAGTCCGTCGTTTACACATATCCAGATATACTTATATTCTGCCACTCTGGGCATTCTATGTTCTTATATTGCAACAATTGGTAGAATGACTCGCGTGAATGTATTATGCGACTTAATGGCGCTAAACGAATGAACTGTGCGTCACCATCGTTTCGACATGAATTATCCAAAGTTTGCAAATATTGTTGGCTAGAAGTGCAATTTCGTCCTCATACATTGAGCCGGGGAGTAAACACTCTCAGTCTTTCCGCCTATTGTGTAAGAATGATTAAAGCGTAGATTGGGCCATCTTGCAGCCTTTTTCTTTGTGTATTGTACAATGTGTGACCAGAAACATTTATAGTGAGAACCTTGTGTTCGTTGTTTACGTAGCTCGGCACTTGTCGTAGTTGTTGTACCTTACCATGTAATTTCATGTTGCGAAAAATGTGTCACCAGCGATGTCTTCATCTTTATGTCACTCCCATAGGATTTACCTGTTGACGTTGTCGTGTGGCTAGCTTGTATACAGGAGGGATAAATACAGGGGTCCGTTTTCCGCACTACCTTTTTTAGATCCATTAAGTAAGCCCGTATATATGCTATAATCTAAGCACCTGGAACTTCTAAATCAATTCTGAAGTTTTCCAAGTACCAGGTTACTTTCAGCCAGCGAGTGCTTGCTCAGTTCTCACCGCCGGCATTGCCTGCCTGTAGATAACAGATGCTACCTAATTGGCCTGTGGGAGTTTATGTGGCAACTTATCTCTTTTCCTTTTATAGATAGAGTTTATTTTACACCACCACCTGATGTCCGGAATATGCATATCCTACGTTTTAAAACGTTTTCGTTGCTTTTTGTGCCAAGTTCATTTATTAGCTGTAGTGGGAATTCGTCTATCTTTGCGCGTGTAATTTAGGCATATTTGCTTCCCCCTTTTCTCGGTTGAGACAGGTCAGTTATAAGCCTTTCGTATTGAGAACTTCTGTGTTGCTCTCCAATTTGAAGAGACTAGCCTATCGCCGCTTCTAAATGGTTCAGTTATAACTGCTTAATTACAGTTCTCGGCATCAACTTTCTCTAAATATTTTCGGTCGGCATTTTTTGACCCGTTCCTGCTTTTTTATTATTGTTAACCGCACCGCTATTTCGTTTATGAGTATTGTGGAATAAGTGTATTTTTGCAATCCAGAATATGCTCTGCCAATCTTTAGTTGTTTCGTCATATTCAGGCTTCCAGTGATCAGTGGACGGCTTTATTACGCTATACGAGGGCTTGTACTTTCAGTTTCGCTTGTGGCTAACATTCTCATTTTTGGCTCATTTCCGCTTTAGATAACTGCGCCTTCTATGCCTCTCGTTGTTCCTTTGAAACTTAATAATAATAATGATAATAATAAGAATGATTTATTGCCAACAAATTTACAAAATAATAACCAGTCCGTTTAAGCATACATGCTTGTGAACGGAGCTGGGCAGTACAGCGTCATTGCATACGTTGCATACGTGCCGAGCCATGCATGCAAAAAAAAAAACTACCCGTCGTTGCTCGATGCTTCTCTTATTCCTTATTATATCACCTTTCTAGCTTCGTTTTTCTATTAGAAGAATTTGCTTTTTCTTGTGTCGTTTTCATAGCCCTGTGCATTTCCAGCTGCATAAGATCCCAGTGTTCAATAGAGCTTTTCTCTATGTTTCCTGAACGACTGCAGCTAATACCGCTAATAACGCAATTTGTTAGTCGCGTTTATATTTCTGTTCTCTTTTTGTCTTTTCAGAATATAACTCTTGATTAGAGGTCGGTCTGCAGGCTAACGCGTTTGCTATAGCTTCCAATACTCTACCCCTCATTTACGCCTACATAGACTACTTGCGACATTAGGCAGTACTCAGTGGTCATGTATCGGTTCCAAATATCCATGTAATCTGTATTTATTTATTTATTTATTTATTTATAATACCCTCAGGGTACAGTTGTACGTTACAGAGGGGAGGGGCGCATACAGGATATATATATAAAACAGAAGGTTAACAAAAACGTACAAATCTGAAAAACAAAGCAAATAAAAAAGAACAAGGTACATGTGCAATTTAGGAAATTTAGGAAAACGGCATAGGTGTTAAAAACAACAATATAAAAATATAATAAGCAACAGTATACAATGATGTTATGCAAATAACCATACAGTAAGTTTTAAAACTAGGCAAAAAAGAAAGATTGCAGCGCGGATTTAAATTTTTGTTCTTCAGTTATACTTGTTAGTGATGCAGAGAGGTTATTCCAGTCATTACAGGCGCGGGGAAGAAAGGAGTTAAATTAGGCAACTGTGTTTGTGTGCGGAATGTTTACCTTTTGACTATGGTTACGGCGAAACGAAATGTAGGATGGTGGCTGAACCCATGAGGAACGCAAGGTGGAGTTATGGTAGTATATTTTGTGAAAAAGTGAGAGGCGGGATAGTTTTCTTCGAGTAGATAACAGCGGGAGATGTAAGTATGCTTTCATATTAGTAACGCTGGCTGTCCTTTGATAGTTATTTAAGATGAACCGGGCTGAGCGATTTTGTACTGCCTCAACGGAGTGTATGAGTGTTGCTTGACCGGGGTCCCAAACAGATGAGGCGTATTCCAGTTGTGGACGAATGTATGTCGTATACATTAATAGCTTTAATGATGATGGTGCAAGGGAGAAATTACGACGAATGTATCCGAGAGTACGATTGGGTTTAGCGATGATGGAGTTGACATGCAATTTCCAGGTTAGATCACTAGTAACGATTACACCAAGGTAGCGGTATGACTTTACAGATTCTAATGGGACGTTATTAAGCATATACATAGGACTTGTTACATTAGTTCGAGATACCCTCATTGATTTGCATTTGTTAATGTTTAATTGCATGCACCATTTACTGCACCATTCGCTAATATTATTAAGGTCATTCTGGATTAGTAGGATATCGGAATTATCAGCAAGTTTACGGTATAAAACACAGTCATCAGCTAATAGGCAAATTTTCGAAGAAACACAGGAAGGCAAGTCATTTATGTAAATCAAAAATAATAGCGGTCCCAGAACCGACCCTTCGGAACGCCGGACCGGACTGGGACAGAAGGTGAGTTGATTTCATTAGCATTTACAAATTGTACGCGGGATGTGAGGAAAGCGCGGATCCAATTAATTACAGCAGGGTCAATGTTTAGAAAGCTGAGTTTATGAAGGAGTAGTGCGTGGCTTACTTTGTCAAAAGCTTTAGAGAAATCAAGAAATATACAGTCAGTCGAAAAGCCAGAATCTAAATAGGCATGCAAATCATTAGTGAAGGAGACAAGCTGAGTTTCACAAGAGAATAGTTTACGGAATCCATGCTGTGCACTTGAAAAAAAGTTGTTATTTTCGAGAAAGTTAACAAGATGTGTGTATATAATGTGCTCCATAATTTTACAAGGTACGGATGTTAGGGAAATAGGCCTGTAATTGAGGGGATCGTGTGCTGGACCTGATTTGTGGATGGGGATTACTTTAGCAGATTTCCAGTCATGGGGCAAAATGCCAAGATCATAAGATTGCGAAAAAATGCACTCCAGTATTATTGAACAGTATTCTACAGTGTTTTGCAAAAATTTATTATTTATCTCGTCAGTTCCACAAGATAATTTGGGTTTCAGTTTGTTTATTAAAGCTTTGATACCTGTTTATTCAAATATTATTGGGTCCATGAGCTGATAATTGGTAGCATTCACAACTGGAATATGACTGGTGGGTACAGGGGATGAAAATGACTGAATGAATGTGTCGTTAAGTACTTTTGAACAGAGGTGAGACGGCACTGAGTCCCCTGAATTAGTGAGCAATGATAAGGTGTTATTAGTGTTATTAGTGTTCCCTCGTATGACATTCCAAAATCGGTTTGGATTAGCCTTTAGTAACAGTGGAAGAGTAGTGTTTAAAAAAGACAACTTAGCTGACCTTAAAGAAGTGATGTAACATTTAGCCGCTTTTTTATACGATAGCCAATGAGTTAGTTTTAAAGACTGTCTGGCTGCACGGAACAAACGCTTTTTCTTGTTTGATAATCTGTTCAGATGTGTATTATACCAAGGCGCTTTGCTGTTAGTGTAGGCGGTTCTAAGGGGGACGTATCGGATGGTTAATTCGGAAATTTTATTTTTGAACATGGACCAGTTAGTTTCTATGGACCGGTCGTGAAGGGATGGCAAAAACAGATCTAGAAATGAGCAGAGTTCGCTGTTGATGGCGGTGTAGTTAGCGTTGTTAAAATCACGAAATTTTCTTTTTTGTCTGCTTGTTTTTGTTTGAGTCACCGTTAGCGTAAAATGTAGGATATCATGATCGCTCAGCCCGGGCAGGTGCGAAACGATCGATAAGTTGTCTGCTGATGTTGAAAGAATAAGGTCGAGAACTGACGATGTACTATGTGTTACACGTGTAGAACGATTAACAATCTGGGATAAGTTGAAGTCTGAGCAAATGGAGAGAAACAGATTAGCTTCGGCGGACGGGGGATTTGAAAATGAGTTATCAAAGGACCAGACGATATTTGGAAAATTGAAATCGTCTAGAAGTAAAAGATCAGCACCAGGGAAACGAGTTACAATATGATTTAGAGAATCGTGTAGGTTATCGCAAAATGATGAGTCAGCCAAGGGTGGTCGATAACACACGCCTAATATTACTTTTTTAAAGTTCAGATTCAGGCAGCACCATATTAGCTCTAAATTAGTTATAATAGGTACAACAAAACAATCGATGCATTCACTGATAGCAATTAGGACCCCACCACCAACTCTGCCCGTTCGGTCACTCCGGAAGACAACATATTTCTTTTCACAATGAAACAGTTCACTATTTCTTATTTTGCTATTTAGCCACGTTTCTGTTAACACAATAATATCAGCATTACAGTCTTCTATTATCGCGCATAATTCATCTTTTTTTGGGTAAAGGCTACGGATGTTTGTGTATAACACTGAACATTCGAGACTATTCGAAGCGCCTCCCCTCATATGATCCTAGCTAGTAGACATCATGCGACCAGACCGGAGAGTTCTGCCATGAGTTTCACTCGCGATTTCTGCTGCATTTTTATAGGAATTGCTGATTTTTATTTCTGTATTTCTGTATTTACAATAGCTTGGCTTCGCCACTCACAGGACTTTGGCATTAACTTGTGGATAAAACTGTGCGCCCATTCATATCCTTGATGTGTCCATTAACATTACCGAACCAGATTATCACCGTGCCTTCTTATCGTCCCAAGGATACTTATTTGAATATGTTTTCTTTCCTGCATTCTTCCATGTCGTTGAATAGATTACCCCCAGCCATGTATGTCCTTTAGCGGCAATGGTTCCTGATACATGCAAGTGTAATCTGCAAAATTATTTAATTGTTTTGCAATTTGTTCATTAATATATGAGCATACATACATCTCTTCCTTCCGTTGTTCTATTTCACTAATCCCAGAAGTAGTCCCCAATATATGATGGTTCGTTTAGATCCCTTAGATGTGTCTCGTAGAGTGCGTACTCACCTCTTCGTACTCCATTAAATGCTGTTCAAGTTCGAATCATATCGCTCTCTCTCTACTTCCTTGAAGTCCTACTGACGATTTTGTTGAGATTAGACCTTATTGTTACACTTTCTCCCTCACTTAAACCTACATCTGAGCCCGAAGCCTCCGCTATCCCCGTAATAACCAGCCCATCATGTGCCAGCTCATCTCTGATCCCATCTTTACAATGGCATCGCTTTTTTTTTGTTCAAATCCTTTGCCACCATCTCCTTCAGGAAATTTCTGATTATTTAATTTGCTTCGAAGCTTTACTACGTGCTTAGCTCCTTTTTATTTATAATAATTTTCATCATGCCCTTCTCAGAAAAGCCTTTCCGTTCTGTCCTACCCCCCCCCCCCCCCCTTGGTTGATTGTGCACACAGTGATCTGCTCTTGTGCTATTAACTTTACATCGTGAACTCTATCACTTATGCAGCTTCATCATTTATGAGATATTCCAGTTCCGCCGCTAATATCAGCAAGGTTCGCTCTGTAGCATTCTTCGGTAATTCGCTCTTCGTCTCTTTCAATGTTGTGTTCACAGTCCTCTATGGGAAACAAGCAGCGGATATCCTCCTGTCACCATCGACGAATGCCCTCAAACCTTTTCGCACCTACTTACGTTCCAGTCACCAGCAATAAGTACATCTTTATTCTTTATATCCCTCCTAACTCCTGGCTTCGGCTTGCTGTTATCGCCAGCTGGGACATCTTTATTTCGATCAACATTGTTCATTCGTCTCTACTCTTCGCGGCCTCCTATAGTCTGTGAATAGCTGTCACTGTGCAACCTTGATATACCTACAGCGCCTTCGCTGTCTATACCAGTGCAGGTCCCATCCACCCGACGCCTGCTAGAATGTCCGCCATTTTGGTATTAGGTGGCGGTTTCGGCTATTTCTTTCTCCATTTGACCAAGCTGATCCTTCAGTTTTTCCCCTGAGGTGAAGTGATTGATCAGTGCACTCTACCACCATTCTCAGCCTAACTAAAATGAAGCATGTTCTTTATTACTACGAAAACCTTTGCGGAGAGCGCTTCTGCTGTGTCTCGTTACAACATATTTGCATTTGTTTTTAACGCTTTTTCATCAAAGCTTCGTACGTTAGCATAGGTGAAAAGGAAACCATTGTTCTTTACTTTGATGCAATGTCTTGAACACCTATCGATTCCAAATTAAAAAAAAAATCATCGAAGGAAAGAGTGTGGCACCACAGTTTGCTAGCATAAGGCGGTTTACATAGCCTCAGAGATTGGCACAAGTCAGCGTACTTGATTGCTGATACCTGTATTTCTTGTTTACGTTTTTCTAGATTTAAAAGCTCCTCTTTTTGAAGGTATGAAGCTTTATTTTGTGTACTTCGACGCTAATTGGTCATGGCCGCCCTTCCGTGGTCCATCACTTTATAAACCACGCAAAGAGCACTTACTCTCCTCTAGAACCATTAACCTCGCGCGCGACACAAAAACATCAAAGCGCTGTAAATGTTTAGGTACATTCTGAATAGTTTTCACATCTTAATTGTGCAACCAAATGCGATTGGATGCTTGGTCTTTGATACAGCAAAATAGGCTCGTGATAGCCGCTGCACCGTATTGTTTTACTTGTACGCACAAATTGGCCTGAGATGATCGAAGAGCGAGTTTCTTCTCCAATCTACGTCTATGTCCATGCTCTCGGTCCAATCAGACTGAGACACTGCAAACTCTCTAGTGCCAAACGAATAGCACGATTTCATTGTGGTTCTTTCTGTTCTAGGTTACCCTGGCTAGAGCTATAGCATGCCCTACCCCGTTGTAAGAGACGGGCATTCTTTATAAAACTGCGCGATAACAGAACAAGCAGCTCCACCTCACCACGGGGGTGGCTCAAACAACAGGATAGCTCTGCTGTTTTAACGGCATGGCTGCGCATGGATTGTTTGGTTTATTTTAGGATTTTCAAACTTCCAAAGCGACTCAGGCTATGAGACAAGCCGTAAGGGGTGGGGCTGCAGAACTGCCCACCACCTGGGGTTCTTTAACATGCACTGACGTCACGCTGCACGCGGGAGCCTTGCTTTTCGCCTGGAAAAGTGGCTGCCGCGGCCGGGATTGATTCCCGCATCCTGGGTCAGATCGGTCGAGCTCCTAACCACTGCACCACCACGGCAGTGCGGCTGCACATGGGTAAGCATGTAGCAAGGATTGCATGATAGGAAAAGCATACCAATATTATAATTGGCGACAATTCACGCTCTAAAGTGCGAATTTGGAAAAAGGCAAGCGTTCCTTTGCTTATTGTGGCTCACTTGCTTAACGTAATGAGCATCGTGTTTGTGCAGCGCAAAAAGAAAATAATGTGTTCCCCAAGACCATGATGACTTTCTTAAGTCAAGACAACTGATCTTTTGCGGCTTTGTTACAAAACGTTTGGACTATATTTTCGATTCACCACAAAAGGGCAATCGTTGCAACATGCTTACTGTCGTGCCAGCGTCGACATCAAATGCGAAAACACCGTGGCTGTGGCGCAGTTTGCCCAAAATGCGAATGGTGAGTCGCAAATCAGAACGACCCTCCTTCATTCCCCCCTGAAGCACTCGACAGTTCGTAACGCCAGGGATGCGACAGCAGGCATTTCTCGGCGAAGGCAGTGGCCCGGCCGAAACATCAAAA
>JAJIZL010039857.1:0-11547 GCA_023969395.1 Amblyomma maculatum
TTTACCGATTTTAAATGGGAAGTTTTAAATAATCCGTACGGAAGCGACCATCTTCCTGTCATGATCAGCTTATCATCCTCACCATCAGTCATCCCGACAAAACCCAGGCGGTGGAAACTGCATTTAGCTGACTGGTCTTTGTTCAGGCAAGAAGCCAGTCTAAATGAAATATATTCAGAGAAAATTGATATAGACAAAATGAATGAAATATTTACAGCATGCACTCTTGCGGCAGCACGTCTATCTATTCCCCAATCCACAGGCGTAGTGCACCAAAACCACAAAGTCTGGTGGACACAGGACTGTAAAGAAGCCAAAAAAGAACAAAATAAAGCCTGGGGTATTTTTCGGAGATACCCAACATATGAAAATCTGACAGTTTTTAAAAAAGCAAGAGCCAAAGCTCGATATATTCGTCGTAATGCCGAAAAAAAATCATGGCAGAAGTATGTTACATCTATAAACAGCTCCACAACATCAAAAAAAAATGTGGGAACAAATTCATAAGCTAAATGGCAGCTTCTCCCCATTCACAATTCCAATCCTCACAGCCCCTAATACACAGACAAGCATCGAAGAACAAGCTAATATATTAGGTGTGCATTTCCACAAAATTTCGAGTTCTGCACACTATACAAAAACATTCTTAAAGTACAAGGACAGGATTGAAAAATATAGGCTTCCTACGAGGGGCACCACGAATACACCTTACAATAGGTTGATTACGCTGCAAGAACTGAAAGATGTTCTCGCTTGCGGTAAAAAAACTGCACCTGGTCCTGACGAGATTCATTATGAGATGCTCGCCCATCTATCAGAAGCATCTGTAGAAGCGCTTCTAAAGTTTTTTAACAAAATCTGGGTGCTAGCTAAAATACCGGAGACTTGGAAAAGAGCCATAATTGTGCCGTTCCTAAAACCCGGCAAGCCCCCGACCTGTCCTGGGAGTTACAGGCCTATAGCCCTAACTAGTTGTTTAGCAAAATCTTTTGAAAGTATTTTAAACACTAGATTAACCTTTATTTTAGAATCAAGTAAACTTCTTAATATTCATCAGTGCGGTTTTAAGAAAGGATGCTCAACTACGGACCACCTAGTACGCCTCGAAAACACTGTCCGCGAGGCGTTTATACATAGACAGCATTGTCTCGCTGTTTTCTTCGATCTAGAAAAGGCATATGATACAACTTGGAGATTCGGCATCCTACGTGATCTAGCAGCTTTGGGCATCCGTGGTCGAATGCTCAGTGTTTTAAAAGACTTTCTTTCACATCGTTCATTCCAAGTGCGCCTCGGTACCACCTTGTCAAGAAGCTTCATTCAGGAGAATGGAGTACCTCAGGGGTGCATTCTAAGCACAACGCTTTTTGTTGTAAAAATCAATTCCATTACCAATGAAATCCCAAATTCCATTATGTGTTCACTCTACGTAGATGACCTCCAGATAGCCTACACCTCTTCCAATATATCAACGTGTGAGAGACAAATACAAATAACAATAAATAAACTAGTGGCATGGGCCGACAAAAATGGGTTT
This sequence comes from Amblyomma maculatum, assembly GCA_023969395.1. Taxonomy (NCBI): domain Eukaryota; kingdom Metazoa; phylum Arthropoda; class Arachnida; order Ixodida; family Ixodidae; genus Amblyomma; species Amblyomma maculatum. The sequence continues at coordinate 1,538 of JAJIZL010039857.1, forward strand.
CAGTTTTCCCCCCAAAAGACGGTGGCAGTTATGTTTTCACTCAAACGGGGTATTCAGAACAACCCTGTCTTGCACTTAAATAGAACCGAATTACCATTAAAAGAAGAGCACAAATTCCTAGGCATTACTTTCGATAAAAAACTCACATTTCTACCTCACATAAACACACTAAAAAAGAAAGCCTCAAAATCGCTTAACATACTGAAAGTTCTTTCGCGGAAACATTGGGGTTCCGACAGGGCATGTCTTTTACATGTATACCGTTCTGTTGTACGCTCCCGCGTGGACTATGGGAGTATAGTGTACGGTTCAGCTAGGCCTTCATATCTAAAAAAACTGGACCCTGTACATAACTTAGGTCTGCGCCTTGCATGCGGTGCATACAGAACATCCCCTATAAGCAGCCTGTATGTAGAAACAAATGAGCCTTCACTGGAAGACAGACGAATAGCCCTCACGTGTGCTTACATTCTAAGAATAAGGTCACAGAAAAAACACCTCTGTTATCCAGTTGTCACAACTTGCCCCTCTCGATTAATTTTCACAAATAAACCCAAAGCAACAAGGCCACTGATCATGCGATTCGAAAGCATGTGCAGTGAGCTGCAGGTCCTGGACACCTTGCCTGATGTCGCACAAAAAAACAGCCCTCTACTTCCATGGTACAGTCTTCCTGAAATCTGTGACCTCACTCTCACACAGTTTCCAAAAACCAAAACCCCACAAGAGCACATTATTCAGGAATTCTTAAACTTGCAGGAAAAGTACAAAAACTTCACAGACTTTTATACCGATGGATCTAAAACTGCTGTGTACACTGGAAGTGCAGTTGTGCAAGGAGATTCTGTGGAAATCATAAGACTTCCACACTGGGCGTCTATTTTCACTGCTGAATCCTATGCCATTTCTGTTGCCGTAGAGAAAATATTAAAAGAGAATGTCATAAACAGCATTATATTTACAGACTCTCTAAGTGTTCTCACAGCTCTAAATTCCAGAAATGCAGCTGCTCCTTTACTTGGAAACATAATACACAATATAACAATAGCCATAGCTCGAGGATACAACGTAAAATTCTGCTGGGTCCCGAGTCACGTGGGCATTAAAGGCAACGACAGAGCAGACACATGTGCTGCTGAAGCCCGCGACAAGCAAATAAAGAGTATAAGCATACCTTACAAAGACTGTACGAAACTTGTACATCTCAAATTAAAAGAAAAATGGCAGTCTGCCTGGGACAGTGAAGTGGGAAATAAACTACACTTAGTGAAGCCCATTTTGGGAGAATGGATGTCGTGCCGGCATAAGGAGCGTTTTATAGAAGTGATCCTATGCCGTCTCCGCATTGGACACACGCACCTGACACACAATTTTTTGTTGAAGAAAGAAGAGAAACCACGATGCGAAAAATGCGGAGAAGAACTAACTATTAACCACATTTTATTCACATGCGCAGGTCTTGAAAAGATAAGGAAAAAAATTTTTGCAAAATTTTACAAAGAATACATTCCTTTTCACCCTAAACTGATTTTAGATGATGATGGACTTGTTGATTTATCTTGTGTTTTTAGTTTCATAAGGGAAGCAAATGTTTTACACAAACTGTAGGAAAAAATGAAACATACGTCACTAAGAGAAACTGAAACCTTGTGCTAGGCACATCATGGTGTTGGCAGCTTAAGAGCCATTGGATCTAAAACAACCCAAGTTTTTAAAAGGAGATTTTTTAAACAAATTAGTTTTAACACACTCATTTTCCCATTTCTTGCAAAACAAAACTTTCACCTTGCTCGTGGCGCATGATAGCCTTAGTTGCTTATGCGCCAAAAAACCCAACACAACACAACAAAAAAACATCCCTTGGTAGATCCTTTGCCAATCTCTGATCATTTTTTGTCAAATAATCCAGGGACTGAAACGATCTTCCCGCGGAAGCTGTGCACCTTACCCCGGGAAGCACAAACCTTTGGGCCCATTGTTGGTACTGTGTTTGCAAAGTCCGGCCCTGTGTATAGGGCTGGGTAATGACAGTACGGTACCAACACTCGGCCCGAGATTTGTTCTGCCTGGGATTAACGCTATCCAATTCAAGAAAAAGGTCGATGTGAATATTTGTAACTGGCATGCCCATCCTTCGTGTTTATCTTAGCTTAGCTTCAGGGGTTTAACGGCCCAACGCGACGAGGGCTATGAGAGACGCCATGGTGTGCTCCAGAGATTTCAGCCAACTGAAGTTTTTAACGTGTATTGACATCGCACGGCACACGGGCGCCTGGCTTTTCGCCTCTATCAAGCGACTGCCGTGGCTGGGATTTGATTCCGCATTTTTAGGTAGAGGAGACGAGCACTCAAAACACTGTGCCCCCGCGGTGTGGACTTATGGGATATAATTTTTTTCTGCACATATTATGCTCCAAATAAAGCCATGAGGAAATGCCATAAGTCTTTTTTGTTTATTGCGCCATCGAGCACAGCGACTTAGTGACCACCTTTGGTGTGCCTTATGTTTTCTACTTTAGTCATTCAAATCGGCACTTTTTAAGAAGCATGCGTCCCACAAAAAGGCTCCAAGAAAAGAAACGTTTTGTGCTATGATTTTCATCTGTCCGTATGAATGTAATGAAACAAGAAAAAAAATGGACAGCACAAAGCGCAGAAAGAAAACTATCCAAGCTGCATCACTACACCAAAATATTTGCTTTGGGCAAAAATGATAGTTCATAAATTAGTTTTCAAGTGTAGAAATTATGGGGAGACAAAATTTGCACGCTAGTGTTTTAATAATATTTATCAGCCTCTATGCCATGGGAGCGAGAATGCTTGTCTGCTGGCATCCATGGCAATTTCAGATGCCATGATATAATCATAAAATTACGATCATAAATCGGAAAAGTAATGAAAAAAAATTTATTACGTTATCTCTTTCACACGCTTTATTCGGATTCTGTGCACTGGCCACGCTTAGCTTTGGTTGCGCTGCCGATGATAGTGACATTGCATGTCTGCTGTCATCCATGATGTCATAGGCGGCCTCTGGCCACTGCCAGTCATAAGGTTAGATAGAAGCAAGAAAAACAAATACCTACGTAAAGCAGTTTCTACTTACGTAGACATTTTACTAATCTGTTATTGGGGTCTTATTTATGTGTAAGCTGAGACCTACTAACTGAAGGCAAATTACGAAAATGATTGGACCCAGTATACCACATATACAATGTCGTATATATTAGCTGAGGAAAATTACCATTTGCACAATTTTCGTCCTCCGCCTTCGATCGCGCCCTTTGTGCCACCAGTGGTGTTATAACATATCGTTCGTCAGCTACTGCAAGATACTCAGGGTTGAGAGTGCTCTCAATGATTGGTTAGCTGCACCATATTTACAGTCTGAAAGCAGCACAGATCACAGGCATCGATGTAGATGACTATTTGGAGCAGTGCACATACATATCGTCACACTGTATCCCTGTGGCGGTCTGGTTGTCTCTGCTAGTGTATAATAAATTGCTATCTCGTGCTCAGAGAAATTAAACATTACCTTTCCAGCGCCCGCATGATTTCCTTGGATTCAGTGGCCGTTTTTTAGAGCGCGGCTCTTTGGCGTCCGTTCCTGGGTTTCGCGTCGGCGTCGGCATCGTCGTCGGCCTCGTACCAGCTCCGCCCCCCTTTCATCCCCCCAGCGCTAGCAGCGACCGACTGATACCGATGGATGCCGCACTTCTTCATTGCAATTACAAAGTCTGGTGCACATGTTACCGAAGAACTAACCTTTATGGCTGCCTCACTGAACATAGTTTCTTTATGGTGCTGTCAGTGAAGTAGGAATTACACACGCAAGTTAGGCTCCTAAGGAGCCGCATATTCAGAGTAGTACCTCACTCTTCGAAATCGCTTACTTTTTAAGTAATTTCTAATGACTGGAAGTGTACTCCATTATACATCGATTCATTTGATGTCTCGCGCTTTTCACTTGACTACAATAAAACGCAGCCGCATGAACAGAAGGCAGACGTAGAGAGTTTCTAGCCCGGTGACCATCCAGTACCCTCTGCAGAATAAGCTGCAATAAATTCAATTTAAAAACAAAAAAACAAAACAAAAGATTATTCGAAGATGCCTGTATCATGACACTTCGTATCATAGAATAGATTACATAACCGCTGAAACTTTCAAAATGACATTTATGTTGATCCATTTCATTGATTCAGCAAGAGGGCATCAACCGCTGTACATTGTATGCCTGATTTACCACTCTGGCAATATGTTGCATTACAGGTTTTAGTAGCAGTTGCTGAAACAGTTGTCTGGTGTAGGGTATAGCAATCGGGCCTTCTAGAACGTTTTATGCGTTCCCCGATTGAGTCCCTGTCACGGTTATCATGTTTCAATGAAACCAAAACAAAAGCTGACCGAACACTAGCGCGTGTGCGCTTAAAGAAACTAGTTTATGGCATATAATCTTGAGCTCTCCATTATGACCTGCCACAGGCCTTGTCATAAAGGTATGAAAGTTATGACGGCATTATTTACATATTTAATTGTTTGCTTTGCTATGGAACGACTGTAATAACAAGAGATTATTACTGAATTTATGCAGATGAGCTGCCAGTACTTATACTGGTGCGAACAACATCATCTCGGCTAGACTCTCACGCATCCTCTCGAAAGAGACCCCAGAAGCAGAAGAGAGCAGCAAGCTCTTGAGGCAACGCAGGGACTCCACACGGATATAGGTCGAAGCAACTGCTTTGAGGGCACACAATCTCTATTCTGTTATGAACGTTAAAACACGATCGATATCTCTGCGAGGATCAAAACAAGCCGGCGGTTGCCTTCCTTTTGCCCCTCCCCACGTTACACATCACAGGCTGTAGGCTTGCGCAAGTGTTAATACGCTTCTCTTCCTCCGCCCCAAAGCATGCGACATTTGTTCAGTGATGCCCGTCATAATATTAATTGATCATATTGACCTAATTGCGATAGCTCAGTCACGCTTAACAAGTCGAACAAGTATTATTAAATATTCCTGAGGTAGTTGTCAGTAAGTTTGCTGAAACTATGGTGTAATATAGGTAACTGACTGCTTGACATTTTTCTTTGCGCCCATTCAGATTTTTGTTCGATTCTGTTCAAATCCGAGTAAACTTTACACATATGTGTACAACACCACCCCGTGTCCCTTGCCGCTCAGTGCTCTTTCACAGACATCGCTGCGGCTATATGATCAGGAAAGTTTTACATCATCAGTGGTAATACTCGGGAATTCATTCATCTTGGGCCATATCACTTATGAATGATCTTCCCGAATACGTTTTAGCTTCACGCATTGCCGTGTCCGTACGCGAGTTCTGATGATTATATGTAGTGGACACTAAGAAAACACAAATGTGTGAAAGATTGCTTTACCTCAAACACTTTTCTAATGGTCATGTAAACAGAGAGGTTTATAGCAGTTGCGTGCAATTACAAATAATAATTATATCCCCTGACCACCGTCGCCGCAATCGTGAAATAGTACACAGTAGCCGCCCGAAGCCTTACTTCGACCCTGCCATCGTCACATCGCCATAATCCGCCAGGATTGCGTCTTTTCGCCCGGGGGAAGTTGTAAAACAGGTATTGGGCTCTGATATGTTCAGCGCCTGATGCTTTGAAGAGAACGACAACCATGTTCAACGCGCTAAGTACTCCTATTACAATATATATATATATATATATATATATATATATATAGAGTCCAGCAAATGATATCAAGATGTCAAAACGGGTTGCGTTTCGTCGGAGACCAGGAAAACAACCGAAAGTGAGAACGGTACGGAAATTCGTGTGAGAGCAATATTTAAGAGTGGCTTTTAATTTCGAACAAATAAGCCTTCCATATATAGTTTAAAATAGCCTTCCTGTTCAACTCAGCGCTAGTCATAACGCAAATATTAATTCCCGCTCAAAAATCCATGCTGGTCTGCGCGCCACAGAATACACTCAGTTGCGGGGCATAAATGTGCCAGCAGCTGCGCTAGCATTTAACTGCATTCCTAACAAGCTAGTTAAACGTCGCCCACGTGACTCCGGAGGCAATGGGAGATGAAGCGAAATGACATTTACACCTAACGACCGCGTGAAACAAACACCGAAAAACGAGACCTTATGCGGGCAGAAATGTAAAAAAAAGCAAGACCTCAAAGGCGGGAAATCTAGAGTTCCTGTGTTGCTTGTAACAAGAAATCCCGCATTTTAAGGAGGAGGGAGCTTAGAAAGCAAGCGCCAACAGTTATGCCGCCCGACCCTCCGGCAAAAAGCGGAGATTCTCAGCTTCTTACTTGCTGGAGCGACAGCTGTGCTTTTCGAACTACTTGCTAACGATACTATAAAGGCGGATTCGAAGCCTCTCTGGTAACCTCTTTTCCGACCCTATACAGATTTGAGAGAGCGAGAAAATGGGTAAAGAAACTCAAAATGCCCATAAGGAGTCCACCTGTTTTTGGCACACGCACTGTGTGGTATTCACATCACAATTTCTCATTCCCGTCTCCTTACTCTTATTTGTTCTGTTTCTATGCAACTTTACTCAAGAGAAACTGAGTCTTTCGCATTTCCTTTGTAACTGAAGCTATCCATGTCAAACACGAGCACTTACTCATGAAGTTTCATTTCCTTTCCCTTTTCTTTTTTTTTAGGGGGAGGGGGGTGGAGAGGCAGTTATTTTACTCTCCTTCAACTTTCCTGTTCCGAACTCAGCCACGGAAGCATAGTGATGTAACGCTGAGTTAAGGTTAGCAAAACAGTTTGAACAACTGCAGGGCATGCAGAAAGTGAATCGCTTTGTTCAAGCTGCAACGTGTATTGAAATAACATGAATGAAACAAAATCCGTTAGTTTCATTCTCCTGTTTCCGGCACGAGAAGAAAGAATCCAAAAAGCGCTTGCCCGTTGAGACACGGCATCTTCGCATTATTTTTCTACATGGGTACCAGATACTTTCCTGAGAACGGTTCTCGTGTTAACTGCACAGAAGGCACATCTCTTATATACACCTTCTATTTTTTTGCTGTGTGGCCTTTACGTTAGCCATCATCCGGCTTCTACTGTGTCACGGTTGGAGTAGTATGCCCCATATGAAAGCGACCTTGTTATCTTGCTGGTCACAAATAAATGTTTCGTGTTTCAGTAATCGAAAAATTGTCACCGCAAATTCGCACCGACAGTATCTCTTTGCGACAAATAGCTTTTTTTCTAGAGCCACTACGGTGTGTTTTGGGTGTCCCCTTTTAGGTATCCTCTAATATGGTACTGCCTATTCTTTGGGTAAATGATTGATTTTAGCGACAGAATCGACTCATTCTACGCGTATCTGACGAATTCATCCGAATAAAACAGACGCCTATTTGAATATTTATTTGCCAAAATGCCCTTTGTGAATTTTGTGATAGAAACTTTGCTATTTTAGGCAAAATCGATTAGGCCATAAAATTGGGCGTCACTAATGGAAAGCGCCTACAAATCTGGAGGTGACTCATCAGATATAGAATGTGGAAGTTCGTTTGCACAAACAATACTTTGCAACTGACCCCACTTTAACCTTGAACGTAGACGTCAGTAAGATGTCCGAAACTGCCGATGTAAAGCAGATGGTCGGCATTTTAAGAGAATGCTCATTATGCACTTTTGTATCAAAACTTGAAATCAGGAGGCTTACCGAGGCTTCACAACGCTTCACTGTATTGTCCAATAAAAATAGGGACAGGGCTGCAGCATTGGGTCCGGCGTATACATAGATTCGACAACTGGACTCTTGAAGAGACGGCAAGACGATCGAAACGCTCATCTCATTTTCCAGCCTTGGTTCCCCTTCTACACACTGATCCTAATGCAAGAGCCTTGGAAAGCTTGCCTACTCTGTGTAATACTCTGAAGTTACAAAGTCTCAAGAAAAGAGTTACAGGCAAAAAAAAATTGTCATCTGAGATTTCTTTTCAGTTCGCTGTAGAAGAACGCTGGCATTTTTTACGCGTTCGAAATCATCAAGCAACAACCAGGCATGTCTAACTTGATTGTACCATGCAGACGCTTCAAGAATAATTGCACTTGAAGCCTACACAGTACAGAACACGCACAGTCTGGCCACAATCTCGATTTTCGGTCGAACCTTCTCACGGTCTCTCCGGCGGGCAAAAACAAATGCGCGAAAAAACATAAATGTGGAATGAAACCTTGACAACCTTCCATGTTGTGTCTTTACTCCAGAGGTGTGTAGAGGGGAGCCGCAATTCGGAAGCCAGTGCTTTTACGAGGAGACTTCGTCTTTGTCTTGGCAGCGCATGCACATGGTCAGTGTCAGCGTTGTCCTTCGTCTTTAATTTTTTCTGCAAGTCAAGTGCAACTTTATTTTGGAAAGAAAACAAGGGGCAGGAAAAGCGGTCAGCACATCCTGTTGTGGAAAGAAAAGGTTCTGCGCGAAGTGGGTCTAACCACAACAAGGGAAGAGGACTTTTCTAAATGGCTCACCGACAACGCTAAGAGCCCCAGGCGGCAGGCCAGTAATTGGCCCATGCTTGGCCATTGCCACTCTGGCCGACCAAAACTCACCGGCCCAACCTCGGCTGCCAAGTTCGGCCCGAGCTTGGGGATTGACAATGGCCTAAGAACGGCCGATCGTCGGCCATTGAGCTTGGGCCGACCTGATCGGCCAACCCATCGACTTCGGGCCGACCTACCCGACCAACCTGCTGCCGACTTGGCCGGCCTCAGGCCGAGATCGGGCCACACAACCAGCTCACCGCATCGCCCCCTTGGCCAGTCTCCGGCCGAGGACGGGCCGCGGTACGCAATCAAAGCATTGCCAACCTGGCCAGGGGACAGCCGATGTCGGACTGTGGTACACTACCAATGCATTGCCGACTTGGCCCCCCAACTGCTGAGCTCGGGCCATGGCACACAGTCAGTGTGTTGCCGACTTTACTTGCCCTTACCGTGCAAAACCAAAAATGCTTGATCATGCACAGCCCTGCAGATTTTGTTTCAGTATTATTTCAACCTAAAAATGAAATTTTTCGCTAGAAGCTATTAATTCAAATTAATAGCATTGCATACGTTTACGTTTCAGATTTTTCCGAAAATACAAAGTATTAGTGAACAATTATTGAAATGCTATTATATACTGATAAGGTTTTTTTTTATCTCAGCATGCCACCACTTTGTCATAATTGAGCTTTAAACTTAAGTAAGCTTCAAACTAAGCAAGCACATGGAAACACAATTTTATTTAGCATTGAATACTGTGCAGAGAAAAAATTAAATGGTTTCGGTCTTCGATCGGTCCTTAGCTTGTGTCTTTTGTCTTTCGTCGCTCGTTGCGGCCGCCGTCCCTGTCCAGAGCTCCTATCAGCCATCTTTTGGTGACATTTTCCACGAGCTTCATCGTTGCTGTGTTGCCCGAAGGCACGCTATCTCTCCTCACACATTCTGAAAAATACAAGAAAACTGTCAGCTTCTCCTTTTGTTATTGCATTTACAACTTTTACCCTGACCTAGCAGGAAATCAGTGTAGTTATCTGGCCTTAGTTTACTCAAATGTGACATAAAATGAAAGCCCGATCATTAATTCGAACCTCGATAACTTGAATGTTCGGATAATTTGAACTGCACTGATTGGTTCGGCCATGCTCTGCAGTGGTTTGTGCAATAAGAACCCGTTAATTCGAATGCGAGGGATAATTCGAACTGCGCGCCTACACGTTTGGGTGACCTGGCGCCGAGCACATATATATGGCCAAAGAAACGCGCCTGCGTTAAGAGGCTGTGCACGTCATAATTAAACGAGGACAGAAGATAGAACAGAACGGGACAGAACATAGAACATGACAGCATAGGTGAAGCCCAGCGCAGCGGCTGGTCGCTACTAAGGGTAGGAGGCGGCCGTGGCGGCAACCACGCTTAATGTCTGTTGCACGCGACCTCAAAGACTTGCAACTAAATGCTCATTAAATCGATCCCCGTTAATTTAGAAAGAT